>CAUYON010063377.1:0-17817 GCA_963573935.1 Arctocebus calabarensis
GGAAACACTAGCAAAATTGATGTCTAATTGTTGAAAAAGGCAAAAATGGAAAATTATATTTAAACTAGAAAAATAAAGAGATAAAAGAAAAAAAGAAAAGAAAAATCTTTAAGGAAAATGTTGAAATTAAAAACAAAACAAAGATAACAAATACAAACAAACAAACAACAACAGCAAAAACCCCCACAAAACAAAACCCATGACATAGAATGATATGAACCAGCTCATATGTCCGATCTTGGGAAAGTAATTAGAAAGGACTCTATCTCAGAAACAGGCCAGCACAGGCAGCAGAGTGTCCATTACTCACATTAAAGAGGAGCGCCCTAGATCTGAAGATCCAAACTATGAAATGATCCAAAATCTAAAACTTTTGAATACCAACATGACTCTGTAAGTGGAAAATTCCACACCTGATCTCATATGTTAAGTCACAGTCAAAACGCAGTCAAAACTTTGTCTCACACACACAATTATTAAAAATATTATATAAAATTGGCTCAGGCTACGTGTATAGGTCTATATGAAATATAAATAAATTCTGCGTTTAGACTTGGGTCACATTCCTAAGACATATTATTATGTACATGACAATATTTCAAAATATGAGAAAATCCAAAATTCGAAACACTCTGGTCCCAAGCATTTTGGATAGGAGAGGTTCACCCATTCTAAGAATATTAAGAAGTTACTTAGTGAAATATCATTCATGTGACAAGTTTTCCATTTGAATGGACATGGATTTTGAAAAGTTCTTGAGAAAGCTTGAGCTCATTAAAATCATACCTTTATGAAATGAATGGATGCAAACTCCTATAAATCAGCATTGAGACAGTCTTCAGTAAGTAATATTGAATTCTGTTATAGCTTCATGCTTCAAGAGCTTTGAAAAATAAAAAAAGTTTTTATTTCAGTTCCCATGTTCCATGCTCCATTAAAAGAAATTGCTTTAATTCCTATTGCCTGAATATCAGGAGACTACTGATTCAGAGAATGTAATATTTAACCCCAGCAGGGCAATTAAAATGCAATGGTGAAATCTGCATGAGTTAGTTTTTTTCTTTTATGCTGTCTTGAAGAGAACTGTTTAAAAGTGCACATTTTCTTCATACTTAATCCTCTGATTTCACAATAAAAAGAAAACTGTTTTCTAGAACAAGCATCTGAATAATAGTTGAAAACTTCTAGGTCAGTAAATTACCTTATTACTCATTAATTTTTAACACTTAATATGACAATTATGCAACTTATTATTCAGACACAAAAAGTTAAGTTCTGTTTGGATTTTGTTTGCTTTCTAATAATAATTCCATTTTAATCATATTTGAAACCGTGAATGCAGAAAAAATTTTGAATAAAATTTAGCATGCAACACATACTAATATACTTAGATGATCTTTGTGTTTAATACCATCTTAGTCAACAAATTAAAGAAATATTAGTGATTGTTCAGGAAGGAATACACACATTTATAAAACTTACTCTATCAATTAACATATATTTCATGGGTGCCTATTCTCTACACCTAGAACTTAAATAACAATTTAAAAAAATGACCCAGCTAAGGTTCAGTGTGCTAAGCTGAAGTTGTAAAGCCTTGAGATTTTCTCAACCTGTCAGTTACTCATCAACTAAATGCTTTATTTATTTATTTATTTATTTACTTTTATTTTTTTTTGCAGTTTTTGGCCAAGGCCAGGCTTGAACCTTCCACCTCCAGTATATGGGGCCAGCACCCTACTCCTTGAGCCACAGGCGCTGCCCATGCCTGATTTACTAAAATAAAAATGCTTTTCAAGATCTCGCCTTCTTTAATCATTGACATACACTCACAGACTTCTATTCTGTTGGGTATGAGTTAATAACAAATTGCACCTGTACATTCAGGCGAGAACACTCTTAGCCAATAAGGGAAGCCCACGGAGAGCCGTTGAGAGTGGATGTCAGAGAACATGGGCATGAACCAAAGACTGCAAAGAGGATTCCGGTGAAAGGGGCTTCCGTAGGTGCAGGAGGGAGAAAGATTTGTTGTGGACTGAACTTCATACACGCAGTTTGCACTTCAAATACAGCAGAACAAAGCAAGATTTGTCTTGAGTCCGTATCAGAAAACCTTCATGATTTACCCTAAGAACTGAAAATAACTCGTGGGGTCTAGCGTTAACTCTGTGAGACATAATCATGTCATCAATCTTCATGAGCACCACCAGGCCCCTTTCAGTAAACTCCTCACAGCCTATTTAAAAGACAAAATGTTATCTATGTTGTCCTTATTGATGACCAAAAGAAAAAAAAAGTGTGAGTCACAGGAAAACCCAAACAGACCAGCCCCACATTTAACCCAGTGACAGCAATATTTATCTAGATGTTTTAGAGACGGTCTATAGTCAAGGAGACAGGAAGAAGACAACTCAACTTTCCTACTCTAAAGACCTCAAATACGAAGAGAAGTGCAGACTATGATGGGTACATAGATATCTTATCTTCCTAGACTTGAGTCAGACCTCCCTCATTAAAAAAAAAAAAAAAAAAGCAACAAGAAATATTACAGAGGCGAAGCCCTACCTCTCTCCTTGCACTCCTACTAATTCCCCAAATTCTAATATTGGTCTCCATCTTGCCCGTGCTTGTGAGAGCTTCTATTTTTCTTTTTATGTATTTCAGATATTGCAATCAGCTCTTGAACTAACAATTGTCTGCCATAAGAAATAAGAGTTCTTTAAAACAAAACGTTTTAAAAATAAGAGTGAGTAGCAAGAGAACAGGAATGAGGGAGGAAGAAAACAAAATTGGATCCCTGACATATTGGTGGGCGGTTTCTGAATGTAATTAAAAAATGTGTCCAAAATATATCTATCATAGAAGCCTGCTGAAATATCTACACTTGAGAATTTCTCTTGCTACAAACTAATTTAGGGTCTCCAAACCAAGAGGAGAGAGGGAAATAGAGAGAGGAAGGAAATATAGATTTTTTTTTGGTTTTCTTAAGGGAAGGTAGACAGAAGAATATTTAAAATTTTGAAATTTCTTCTTCTCTCTGTTCTTCCTTTCTTTTCTCTTCTTTTTCTTTTTTTGTTTTTGTTTATTTGTTTGTTTTTGTTTTTTGAGATAGGGTCTCATTCTGTCACCCAGACTAGATGCAGTGGTGTCATCATAGCTCATTGCAAACTCCAGCCTCCTGGGAGGCTTTAACCTCCCTAGTAGCTGGGACTACAGACACTTGCCACCATACTCAGTTAATTTTTTATTGTTTTTATAGAGGCAAGGGTTTTGTTATTGCCCAGACTGGTTTCAAACTCCTGGTCTCAAGCAATCCTTCCCACCTCATCTTCCCAGAGGGCTAGGATTACAGGTGTGGCTCACTGCCATTAACCAAACTTTCAAGGTTTCTAAAGGACAAAATAGGTGTGAAGCATCATTTTGCTATTTGTTATAATAATTGAAAACTTGGGCAACTTGTCAGCAATGTAAACCTAACGGCTGCACAAGAGGACAATTCTAGTCAGTTGAAAATTGTTGAAAATGTCCTGGGTTTATGTTACAGTATCATTCAATCCAATAGAGGCTCAAGACCCAGGGTTATCTGGATCCAACTTGAACACCCAAGGAACTGAAAACCAGAGAGAAAAGGATGGAAGTTGTCCTTTGGAAAAAATGCCTACTCTACAAAGAGCTCATGCCAGTACAAGGTCTCGGTGTAAGTAGTTACTGGGTAAATCGCTCTAGCACCAGCTTGGAGCGATCTCACATCTAAGCATATTGTGAATAAAGGACTGAACACACTGTAGCAAATTTAGCATCTCGTTGTGGTACTAAAGTTGATCAGGTACTTGGAAATGATGTGCAATTATTCATATCATTAGTATGCTATTACCTTTACTAGAAATCAAAGGGGATCATCTTTTGATTCTTTGCTGATGTCACAGCTAGGGTGTTATAGAAGATTTTACAAGGAAGGAGCATCTAAGCTGAAGCTGGGGACAAATAAAGTTAATGAAAAGCAGGTTGGGAAGGGACTAGAACTCACTCATGGTTAATGTTCATTGAGGCGTAGTAAAAAAATTGCCTGAAGATAGTTCACTCTTTTGAGTTTTCTGTCCTTCGTGAAAGCTGCTCAGGGACTACGTAATAGGGAGAACTTTTTGGTGTCTTTCAAATCACACAACATATGTGACCACCTACTCTGCCTACCAGGAAGACTAGACCAACTCTTTATATACACTGAGTGTAATTATCATTGTACTGAAGGCCTGTGAAAGCACCATATGATTCCCTTATCCTCTTGTTTCTTTGGCAAAGCAGTCATATTAATGCAGAAAATATGAGATTCCAAATGCGTATTGAATGCTGGCAGTAAGTTCCAGTTGTTCTTTAGCTCGATTGTTACAATTTTTTTGTAACATTGGACAAGTCACTTCACTTCCTTTACATCTCCATTCACTTCCTTTATATCTCTGTTCCTATCTATTAAATGAAACCAAAATTGAAGGGGTTTGGGATAATCAGATGAGGGGGTCTTGGTGCGAGAATGAAGAGGCTTAACACGGAGCCTTTGTCGAGGAACCGAGGAACTCTGGGCAGAGCCCTCCGGAGTAAACCTTGGGTCCGTATTTATTATCATAAAACAGGAAGAAGTAGACAAAAGCTGCTTGCCTGATATTGGCACAGATTAGGGAGAACATGGGGAAGGTCAGATAGGATTCCTCTGCTTTTGATTTTGCAAAACCACAGACCTTGAGCACAATCCCTGCCTCCAGCATCAAGAGACCTTTGGAATCTGGAGAATCTTTACCATAACTATTACTGCCACACCTCACATACACATTCTCTCTTTGACGCCAGTCTTCTGATCTCCTGCACGCGCACAACTCACTTGCCATTCTCGTCATTCTCCAGGTCTTTCAAGCAGCAAGAGTGTCTTATGCTACACACCCGGGCTCAGTTTCCCCTACAAAATACCTGCCATCAAATCCATAGTTATCCTAAAACCACACAAACTATTCCCACCTGCTCATCAAAAGAAAAGCCTGAGTGTTAGAGCAATTAGGTGAGGGCAAGTATTTAAAAATAAACAAGATTGTCCAAAGAGTACTAAATTAATCCAAATTCTGATTTAAAGGAAAAAAACTTCTGGGTGGGGTGTTGAAAATAGGATATAGTTATAGCTTTCACTATGTGGCTGCTGCCAAAACATATGTATTTAAATATTTTAGAAAAGAAGCCACAGTTCTTGTTTTTTAAAACAATGTGGAAAATAAGGGAGATTAATCACACTCAACTTTAATCAGTATTAAATTTGTTCAATGTGTTACTATGCAAGGATTGCAATGATAACCCAGCCAAAATAGCTTGTGTTTTGTGCTGGGTTTCATTCTTGAGTGGAGATGAAGCAAAAAGTTTTTCCTGGTTGCCACACCAGCGCTGTATGTTTGCAATATTAATATAACTGCAGTCACTAAGGTGTTAAGTGCTATCAAGGGTTTGAATCCGCAAAGGTTAGTAAATAAATAAATAATGCAGCCCTTCTGCTCGTTAGGAAACCATCCAAAGCCCGGAAGAGAGAATCAAGTTCCTAATTTATGAGTCAGCCACTTAAAAAAAAAAAAAAGTCAAAGCTAACAGGCTCAGTCATACAGCCTTTCTCCATACCGGTCTTTCTGGAAAAATAAATTCCTGCAGGATTGTTTGGAATCACTACCAGTAAGTTCCTATACTGTCAGGCCCAGAAGAAAAAAATGTTTTACCAGGACTTCAAACATGAGATTGAAGAAATGATTATGGCAAATTGCTGTTCCTAATTAATTAAAATGATTTATATGGCATGCCATGTGACTAAAAAAATGCAAAGTGAAAAAAAGAAAATGTCCCAGTAGGAAAGAAGATTCGTATTCAAGGTAAAGGAAATAAAACCGTAAGAATAAGCCTCTAGGAGTGAATTCTCTGAGCTGATATGCTTAGTCTTCATTGCTGGCAGTGTTAAACAGTAGATGGAGATTTACCAGAAAATTGTTGACCACAGTAATCAAATTCTACAGCAAAAATTCTCAGATTGAACGTCATGCTCTTGACCACAAGACAATTGAGTAGACACAATCTATTTCTGCTTTTAATTCTCAAAAGCAAGAGTTTGGCTTGTGCTTTTAAAATTCCCCATGAATGTAACTTCTTGCTCGATTTTCATTGTCTCTTCTGCTAGCCCTCCCTCCCCGCACCTCCCTTCCCGTTCCCTCCAATTCCGACCCACTCTGGTCTCCTGGCATTGTTCTGACATTGGCCTGGCAGAACATAAAACAACAAATATGTTCAATTTGAGTGGTTTCCTGCAATGTTATTCTATCAAACCGGCAATTTCCGAAAGGATTTGGAAAGGAGCGTCCAATCCCTCAGACACCGGGAGGTCTGACGGGGACTGCCAAAGCCGGCCGTGCTGTTAGCTGGCCCTAAGACTGGAGCATAGAAAAACATCCCTTTTTCTCAGGTTTATTTTTATGCCTAATATCAAACAGACTTCAGAGACTTTCTAAGTGGCCAGAGAGCACTATATTTAGCACCTTAAAACTCAAAGGAGTTAAGGATATTTTGGTATGCATAGTGGCAGGGAAACATTTTTTCCCCCCAGTAGTCACATACGGTAATGACATGTTCATCACGATGTTTAAATTACAGCTAATGGATTGATGGCTTCACATAAGAACCACATGCAAAATTCATTAAAATGGGCTCTATTTATTCCCTGTATAGTCATTTCCTGCTCACCCCCACCCCACATTTGACATTTCCAAAATGGTGGCAGCTTTGGAAATTTTATTATTTGATTGTGGTTTGGCTTGAATTCAAATTATGGGGTCTGAATATGATCAAATTAGACATCTAATGCCTCAGGCAGGAACAGTGCACGCCAGCGTCAATGGTGGCAAGATGTACTGGAGTGCTAACTCGAGACAGAATACTGCAAACCCTCATGGTTCAGGACACTACACGTCAAAGTATCAAGGCCCTGAAACATAATAGACCAGTGTGGCACGCTAGGTGCTATTATGATTTCAGTTGCTGGGGAGCTAAAATCTTGTGATCCAGCTACATGGACATCTCGTGAGCCAATTCATTTGTGTTCGCCAGTGTGCACGTGGAGAGCAAGCAAATCCTGTGTCCTCACTCCTGTGCAAAGGACAGTGTTCGAGGAGCAGTTGTGGCACGCCCGTGGGACTTGTCTCATATTTGACTGCAGTTTCTGCTTTCATTCTTCCATTCCACGTCAAATTCTGGCACTGGGTGAAAAGGCATTCAAGTGTACCTTTTGCTTTAAAACAAGAGAAATGAGCTGATAGCTTCCTGCTTGGAAGTTATTTGAATAAACGAGCCCTTGCATTTTTATCTTTGAAAAAAACCGATTCCATTTTATTTCCCACATGCAAACTGTCTCACAGCCTAAAATTCAGCAAGCACGAGGCACACAACCTTTGGGCTTCATGCAGTGTGGCAACATGGCCTTTTGGCAAAACAGCCTGGCACCAAGCAATGTCCGAAATAATACATCGAAACAGTTGTAAATGCTCAGCTCTGGAAGGGCGTACATAGCCGTGTCCTCTCCCAAACTTTTGAAGCCTTGGTGGCTAGCGGAGTGAAGAGAGGTACTCACTTTCCCAGCCTTACAGCAGCAACCTCCAATCTTCCTTTCCTGCAGGACTCCAGCGAGCTTCATTTCCTGGCTCTAAGAGGAGAGTTCTGAACTAAGCATGAAGGAGAGGGAGAGAGGCACGAACTGGGACTCAGTTACCTGATGTCTTCTTGGCAATTACCCATAAGCCCTTGAGCAAGAAATTCTACCTCCTGAGGATTCAATCTATTCAAGTACTCAAGAAAGAGGTTACAGTAGATTTAATAGCAGAAACAGTGCTTGGATTATTTATGCCTGAAAGTGAAAAAAAAAAAAATGATGGCCTTAGTATCATCGAAATAGAAGGAGGATTTTAACTCAAGTTTTTAAGTCATTTCCTTAGCTATAAAAAACATTCTCCTTGCTTTTATAATTGATTGCTTTTATAGCAATCATTTTACTGCCTACATACTAATCAAAAGATTACCTTGGGAGTTTGGGACTTCACCTCTCACTTTGGATTCAGATTTAAACAACTACATGACCTGGACAACTCATTTTTCTTACCAGATAAAGAAAAGAGGTTGATTTCATGATCTTCACAATCTCTTCCACTCTGTTATTCCGTAAGTGATTATGTCCTCAGCCTGGTGCTTTTGGGAAAGTCAATGGAAGCAAGCATTTGCTTGCTTTCTAAATTCTGTGTTTGGCATGGCACAGATTTGCTTAAACCTGAAAACAGAAAATCTTAGATAGCAATAAAACAAGTCATTGTATAACTGATATTTCCTTAAGGTGTGCTTTTCCATCATAAATTCATTTATCAATTACCATGTAAGTAGTAATCCCTTTTATTACAGGACCTGAGTTCTTGAGTATATGATGGCTAAATTCTTGGTATGTTCTAAAGTTCCTGGCCTCATAAGTCCACCTGCTGCTTTTAGCTAATCAGCTCCACTAGGGACTATCTAACCTGCTTGGCTGCTGTCAGAACCTCTGTTATGATTAGGGTTATTTATTCCCTAGTTGAAGAGGAAAGATTGAAATTACAAAATAGTTTGGCTAAAACACCATTTCATCTGGCATGTTCTGTGCTGTTCTTAATGTCCCTGGTATAAACATCTACTTATTTATTATTTCAATAGATTTAGGGGTACAATAATTTTTGGTTACGTGGATGGATTGCATAGTGGTAAGATCTGAGTGTTTGGTATACCTGTCACCTGAACAGTGTACATTGCACCCAATGTGTGGTTTTTTTGTCCCTCACCGTCCTTCCTCCTCCCTCCCCCTTCTGAGTCTCCAATGTCCCTTGTGCCACCCTGTGTGCCCCAGTGTATTACCTTCCACTTATAAACAAGAATGAACCCTTTAGGAGGCAAGGGAGGGTCATTTAAAAAAATTTTTGGTCCATCCAATTTAGATAGCTGACAAAGCAGGCTAATAGCTACCCTTAGGAGCTAAGATAACATGACCTCAAAAAGAGATGGAGGCTCAAGATCACATCATCTGAAAAGCAGATAGTTTTATTAGATGTCCAGATTGTGTGCTGTCTCAGTTTTAATATCCCTGGTTTGTGTATCCTAAATCCATCCCAAAAGCTTAATAAATCATGCTTTTATTAAAATAATATTAAAATTGCCTATCGTTTCATATGTTTATTTTTACAGTCTGACTTTTATTTAAAAAACTTGGGTTTTTTGGATAAAATTATCATGTACATGAGGTCTGCAGTATAAAACAATCCATATATCTAAACATTAATAAATTCATTTCAGAAAAACAGTTAAAATAGCATTTGTAACTAAGTATATTCAGAGAAAACACTTTTTAAATATTAGAAGTATGTCATATATGTGTGTATTTGTGTATGTTTGTGTAGCATGTTCTCAAAAGAAAAAAATGGCTCAATTCTAATTATGACCTTAAATTAATGAACTTGAGAAATCAGGATAGTAGTTGTGACCGTCTTAAAATGTTACTATCTTACATAGGGAAAAATAAGCACTTAAAATTTTTTTCTATTTGCCAAGTGGCTTGTTTTAAAATTGAATATATATAGTCCAATGATTAAAGCATAGCTTTTTCCATCATAAATTTGGTAGTCATTATAAAAATGAATGAATAAAATGAACAATATTCTCAAATATCTCTAATGTATTGGCAAGTGGTATTTATTCAATGGCTTTGCCTGTAACAGATATTTTGTGAGCCAATACCTTCATATAGATAGCATATCTTGAAAGTTTATATCTCATAGACATTAGCCATGATGAACCTACTAATGTTAAAGACGTGATCTCTAAATGGTGCTAAAAACCTTTAGTGTGCGAGGTGTCTTTTCTTTTAAAATTCCATCGTGGTAACAGCTGTTAGATCTAGCTGATCTTTTGATTCGTGTAAAATATCAGTGCTGGGCAATAATACTTCCTAGTTGCTTTGGTCTTGGAATCTGATATAAGTTATAAGACATTACTAGACGTCACATTTTCTAGAGAGCAGTAAAATGTGAGTGCTTAGATACACAGGAGAAAGCAGAAAATGGGGTAAGTGGGGTAAATTCAACCTGATGTGAGAGAAAATGAAAAGCACATGTGGACATCATAATTGTTGGATAATACCCTCCTGTTGAAAGAAGAGCCAGAAGCCTGTGGAAGTATTTATACATCCTGCCCTAATATTAACTCATTTTAGGCAAACCCATTTATTGTGTACCTTCTATTTGCTAAGTACAGTCCTAGATACTATGCATACACTGAAGAATCAGTCAGAATTTCTGCTATCAGGGAACTCACAGTAATGGTAATAGCATATGTCAAGTGCTGAAATAGGGCTAGCAAGAGGCTAAAATAGTGATATCAAGGGAAATAGAGGCATTCCAGTATAGCATTGGAGAGTATGAATTTCACACCATGGCATGGGTTTGAATCCCAACACTGTCACTTTTTGCTGTGCTCCTAATTGCTCTATGTCTCATCAACAAAACTGGGGACAATGAAGGTGGCACCTGTGGCTCAAAGGAGAAGGTCATCGGCCCCATATACTGGAGGTGGCAGGTTCAAACCTAGCCCCGGTCAAAACCAAAGCCAAAACCAAAACCACAAACAAACAAAAAAACTGGGACAATGACAGCAATACTTACCCCCTAGGGGAGTGAGGATGAGAAAATGCGTTATGATTTATAAAGTGCTTAGAATCATACCTGACACATGTCATAATAAGTGGGGACATATTTATTTATTTGTTAAATATATAAAGCCCTGTCACTTGGGAAAATGACTACAGTAGAAAATATCTTGAGGTACATGATAATTTTTTTGTTTGTTTGTTTGTTTTGAGACACGCCTCACTCTATCACCCAGTCCAGGGTACAGTGGCATCATCACAGCTCACTGCAACCTCAAACTCCTGTGCTCAAGCAATCTTCCTCCTTCAGCCTTCTGAATAGCTGATACTTTAGATGAACACTACCATGTCTGGTTAATATTTCTATATTTTGTAGAGATGGTATCTCACTGTGTGGCTCAGGCTGGTCTCAAACTCCTGGCCTCAAGCAATTCTCCCACCTTGCCCTCCCAAAGTGCTGGGATCACAGGCACCAGCCATTGTGCCAGAACACATGATGAATTTTTCATCACGAAGAAGGCAACATTTGATCTTTCCCAGCTACGTATTCCATTACTGCTGGAAACTTACACATAAAATAAGAAGTCTTCCATTTAGCTAGCTCAGATTCTGTTGATGAAAATCAGTTAGCTTTAAGTCTTATAACTGTATCAATGTTCCTTCCTTGATCAATTTTCTAAGTTCTTTGGCCCTAATCTTAAAAAAGACACCAAGAGAAAGAAAATATTAATTAATGCTTATGGAAATGTGTATAGAAAACAAACTATGTCTATGCTCTTTGAGTTGCGAAGGAATTACTACAAAATCAGATCAGCCTCTCTGAAGTGATAAAAAACAGAAAGCCAACATCTACTCATCCAATATTCATTGATTGTCTTACCCCTGAACGTTCTTTTGTATATCAAAGTGATAAACTGATTTAGAAGTGCTGCGTACTCTGCAGAGGACCACCTGCAAACTCAACTCTTCTCCACAATGCAGGCTGGTCACAGATGCATCTCTCTGTGTCTTAGGACCAATCTGTGACCATTAAAGAACGTCTCCACAATGATTGGCCAGGCTATAACCTAATTATAGCACAAGAATCTAGGGAAGGGGGCAAGGGAGGGGAGTGGAGGGGGAGGTTGAGTGGAGGGAGGGTAATTGGTGGGACCAAAATACGGTGCATCTTAGAAGGGTACTGGTGAAACTTACTAAATGCAGAATACAAATGTATTCATACAATAACTAAGAAAATGCCACGAAGGTTATGTTAAACAAGTTTGATGAAAACATTTCAGATTGTATATGAAACCAGCACATTGTACTCCATGATTGCACTAATGTACGCAGCTATGATTTAATTTAAAAAAAAAAGGAAAAAAAAAGATTAGCTCTACAATACAAAATGAAAAAAAAAAAAAAAAGAAAAAGAACGTCTCCACAGAAAAGCAGTCATGAAAGCAAACCGTAATCTTTCAGAGCTGAGAAGTAACACATTGTTCCCTTCTCTTCCTTCCTTCTCATCTTGTCATCAATTTATCTTGTCTTCAGTTATAACAAACACAGATGTGGCACTTTCCACAGTTAAAACCCAAAATGATTCCAACCATACCTGTCAAACAAAGTTGAAACATGACTGAATGTCTTAAGAGACCCTCAGGAATGTAAGTGCCTCCACCCTATCTCCAGAGCCTTCCCTCTCAGTGATCCCAGGAAACGGATGAGAAATACATTCTTTGAAGCTTCAGCAGTCAAAGCCAGAGTCTGGGATCCCTCTGCATTTGGGCTGTCTGGCAGTTCTTTCAATGAACAGGGTACAGTGGGAGATTCACAGCACCAGGCCTTGTGAGACTAGAGGTTTCCACTTCCCATCTCTTAGAACTCTCATTGTAGGATAAATTGCTGGGCATGAGAGAAGCAAAGCTACCCACATGGAGAGACCCTGGAGAGAGAGGTGCCTACCTGGCCGCTGACTGCTCTAGCCATAGCCTCCCAGGAGCCAGACCATGTAGTGAAAAGTCTTCACAAGCATATAGCCCCGGCTACCATTTTATGGCAAGTTGATGAAGGTCCCCAGCTGAGCCCAGAGTTGTGAGAAGTAATAAGGGATTGTGGTAGGCACAATTAGTTTGGATGATAGTTTATCCTAAGTGACAGAAAACCGGAAGATTCCCTTGAACACACCTGTGCTCCCATACCTTCCAAATTACTTGAAGTTACCCAAATAGTCTGAGTTGTTTCCTAAACAGCTTTTTCATCTAATCTCCCCTCTGAATAGAAAGTTACTGCTCCCACTGTACCCTGTACCCAATAGAAAGGAAATGCAGAATTCTCATTTGCTAACATGCAAATAAAATCGTAGTCATTTTCAAAAAAAAAAAGAAGAAAAGGAAGTTACTAAGTTACTAAGTTCTAAACATCAAAATTCAGTAGAATAATTATAGCCTTAAAATTTCCCTTTACCAATTGCTTCCAAGTGTAAATGATTATTTATTTAGCAAACACAAAAGCACTGTCAGAGTTCTACATGCTGAGTTCTCTTATTGATCTCATTTTACAGATGAGAAAACTGAGGAACAGAAAGGGTAAGGAATTTATATTAACAACTGATAATTGGGAGAATCATGATTGAAACCCAGAGATTCTGGTTCTACATTTTGTCTTGTGATCTTTTCAGTTTTCTTCTCCCTCCAGTGTTCCTCCCCACTCCTTCCAAAGCTGCTCTGCCTGCCTTTTCACATCTCAGCTCAAGAGACAGCTCCTCTAAGAACTAATCCCTGATTATCTGAACCAAGTAGCACTCCTCTCTCCATCCCCATCTCCGAGACAGGTCCGGTTCTATTCTCTGTTATGTTTTCAGCACAATATTCACAGTAATGTAAACAGGCTCTCTCTCTCTCTCTCTCTCTCTCTCTCTTTTTCCCAGACATCTTGTTCATCTTAATCTCACTCTGCACATCCCTAGAATCCAGAGTATTGCTTGATACACCGTAAGGCTTAATAAATAGCTCCTGAGTGAATGCATATATGTACTTTCTGTGTTCTGTGTCCTTACTATGGACATAGAAGAAAACCTTCCAGATTGAACTTTTTCAGTGATTTGTTCATGACAACTCACTGGCATTGCAGCAGCAATGTAACAGGAGTTTAGCCCATCCTAGTATAATTCAGCCCATGTTGTCTTTGTTTTGGGGGGGTGTCTGAGTAATCTGTCTGAGTTTCTGAAAACTTCCTTTTAGGAAAGGAACTGTGTCCTGATAACTTCCTCCGAAAAAAAAAAAGTGGTCAAAGTCTGTCAGGTGTAAATTATATTAGAAGTGAGATCAACATTGATAGAATATTATAACCATGCCTATCTGGGTCTTTCAGAGGTGGCCAACATAAAGATTATTAAAAAAGCTTAAAGATATTGAAGAATCTTGGTAAGCCATTTTTCCCCTTGTCTAAAAAGTTAATTACCTTTTTCCTCCCCCTCTCTCTTCCACCAGCTGTCCTTTCTTCCTCCACTCACTTGCACCCCCTTGCACTCACTCCTTCCCCCCCTCCCACTTTCTATCTCTCCTTCTGTCTTTGCTACCACATTTCAAAAACTGGCAGAACAAGTTACCAGACACCTTTGTTCTTCTCTTGCCAGAGAGTTTATCTCTTAATTTCATGCCATCCTGTCCTTCTCCTTGGACACTGTTTGCATAAAGCCCTCACCTATCTCACTTAGACTCTGCAGTGGCCTCATACCTTTATCCCCTGTCCTGCCCCCTTCAAAATCTGCACTTGTCCTGTCACCCAAGCCACATTTCCACAGCAGACAGCTGATCCCATCCTATTCTAGATCTAGGGCTTTCGTCTCCACATAGTGCTTCATAACTGCCTTGTGAATACAGGATGTTTCTTAGAGATTAATCATATCTTCAAATGGTTTAACAATGCAAATAATTGTTTGTCTGGTAGGCACGCTCACTGGAATCTATAAAGTATGATGCATTCTATTTAGAAAATATCTTCTGAGGGAGGAATCACTCTCACCTATTTGTGTAAGAAGCTTAGCCATATCTCTCCAGTTAAATATCTGCATCATACTAATGCCTTCTACAATTTATAATAGAAATCTTCTATCAGAAGGGTTTGAACATCGTTTGCTTTGCTCTATCAGTCAATGGAATTGCCTCACTACTGATTTTTAGCATCATAATCATCTGATTATGATCTGATTTTTACCATCATCAAGGGGGGAAAAGTGTGTTATGTGGGCTCGATAAGTATTTTGTGACCTTTAAGTCACAAAAAGTGCTGTCCCCATGAGTTCTTAGGGTCAGTCCAGCTGTCCCAAAATGTCTGTATCAGGTGATTTGGGAACCAGTCACAAATCTGCTGCTGAAGCTTCTTCTGTGATTCAATGTAGATTATTTTCCAGTTTGTTTTTTAACTTCTTTTGAACTAAGTTTCAGGAAAGGTGAAAACACAGTGTAAGAATCCCCTTGTACCTCTCACATCACTTCCCTTAATGGTAAGATCTTCCATAGTCATAGAGTAATTGTCAAAGAGAGGTTACTAATGTTAGTACAATATTATTAACTAAACTCCTGATCTGATTTGGACATCATCACCAGTTTTTCCCAATTCCTTTTTCTGTTCTAGAATCCAATCCAGAATCGTCCCTTCCACGTAGCTGCCATTTTCCTCTTAGTCTCCTTGTGTGTGCAACAGTTTCTCAGTCTTTTGTTGTTTTTCATTATTTTCACACTTTTTTGTTTTTAATTTTTGTGGAATCTTAGTAGTTGTATATACTTGTGGGGTACATGCGATATAAGTATACAATGTGTGGGGATCTAATCAGGATCCTTGGAAGATCCATCACCTCATACATTTATCATTTTATGTGTGTTTTAGGAACATTCAAATTTCATTCCTGTAGTTATTTTGAAATATACAGTTAATGCTTGCTAACTATAGTCATCCTATTGTGCTACCCAAAATCAGATCTTATTCTTTCCATCTTACTGTATTTTCATACCCATTAGCCAGCTCCTCTCCACCCCTCCTCCCCTTCCCAGCCTTTGCTAACCATTATTCTCCTCTTCACCTCTATGAGATCAATCTTTTTAGTACCCCCATTTGAAACAAAACATACAGTATTTGTCTTTCTGTGATTGACTTCCTTTACTTAACATAATGCCCTCCAGTTTCATCCACGCTGTTGCAGATTATAGCATTTTGTTCTTTTTATGGATGAATAGTATCTACTGTGTGTGTATGAGCCCATCTTCCTCATTCATCCAACGGCTGATGGATACTTAGGCTGCTTCCATGTACCGCTATTATGAATAGTGTTGCCGCAAATGTGGGAGTACAGACATCTCCTTCATGTACAGATTCCCTCTTTAACTTTCCTTTAAATTTAACTTTCCTTTAAATTCTGATCTGAAGATATCATCTCCATTCAACTAAAAATCTTACTCTCCTAGTACTAGTTGCTATTTTCTTGTTGAATTCTTTCTTTAGAGCAAGCACTTCTAAGCATTTTATATCCATTTCCTCATTTAACCCACTAGGTTCTATTATTATCCCCATTTTAGTGTAGGGAGAATGGTAGATAGTAAGTTCTCAAAGTCACACAACTTATGGGCATTATAGCAGTATTTGGAACACAGGTGTTCTGACTGTAAGAAAACACACTGCATCTTCCTCTGCTCCTTCTTCTTCTTTGTTATCTTCTTAGTTCGAGATAAACTTCTGAGTTGTAAGTCAGAGCCAAACTGATCTAGTTTTGTCAAGAAGCGTTGCTATATATTCAGAATCCTCTAATTTGATTAGCAACCTATACATTCATTTACAAACCCAACATTTAGTATGGATCTGCCAAGATGGAGATACAGGGTTAGGCACCAAGAATGAGGAGACGCAGCCCAACTCTGTCCCAGGTAACTCATGGTCTGGGGGAGAAGATGTTAGCTCAATAAATGCCAAATAGAATCACAGGTACAACAAGGTAAGCACAGGTACAAAGTGGAATGAATTCTGCCCTTACAGTATTTCAGAGAAAGTTCCAAGAGCCTAAACTTAAGTGTCAAAGCCAAACTATGTAGGTCAAATAATTTTCATAGGTAAAATAATTTCTGAACAACATTCTTCATATGGGCTATCCATTATGCTCATACTCTTTCTTTTGGCAAATACATGGAATTTTCAGAAAACATATAAAATGTTGTAGTCAACTTATTCTATTGACATTGAGATTATGGACACCTCTTCCCCTGAAAGCAACACAAATCCCCACAAGCACTATGCCTGTGGCCATGATTCCTTTCTTTATGATACTGATACTGCAGCTCTGCTAATGGAGCATCTGCATTTGAGCTATCCTTAGCCGTCAGGATTATTTGAAAGAGAGCTTCCTTGTCAGAACAGGGCCTAGTATCGGAGGCCCAGATCGGCAGGAAATTGATCTCTTGCGTCTGTCACAGAAGTATGAAGCTCTGCGAGGAAGGGTGTAGTGTTACCGGTGCAGGTGCATTGCCGGGATGATGTGCTGACGGCAAGGGAGGTGAGGAAGCCCTGTTCTCTCTCACAGTTGAAGACAGAGACATTACAGTGACAAGGGGGACAACTGGCATGCCTCACATTCCTCAGTGTTGAAAACAATAAAAGGCAGGGGAATGAGAGAAAAATCAAATTTCTACGAAGAGATGTCAGCAGTAAATTTAATGCAGGTGCAATATTCTCCAGACAAAGAATGTTTTGTTTCTACCGTTCTGTGGCTTCGTGAAAACCTGCCCCTGCCTCCTCCTTGTTATGTGTTTTTCTTTTTATCAGTATAAGGTAGATTAAAATGTTGATACCCTTTCTTGGCAAAAGTATTTTTAATGTTCTGAGTACAACTGTTGAAGAGGTATTAACTTCCCTCCAGCCTCAGCTTCACTGGGTGGAACGAAGCTTACTCTACCCTCAGGTTCAGTCTGTTCATTGAGCTTTGTATTTGCCTGATTGCTTCTACGACATTTGTCTTTCTTTCTTTCTTTCTTTCTTTTTTTTCTTTTTCTTTCTTTATATTTTTTAACAATAGGTTCTCTAATGTATCAATAATATAACCAAGAAAATAAAATGAAACACAAAAC
>CAUYON010063378.1:0-19379 GCA_963573935.1 Arctocebus calabarensis
CTCAAACTCCTGAACTCAAGTGATCCTCCTGCCTCAGCCTCCCAGAGTGCTGGGATTACAGGCGTGAGCCACCACGTCCAGCTGTACCAGTGGGTTTTTAATCTCTAAGCACATCTATTTGAAAACAGTAATGAACATCCCCATGGGACATTCCCATTGTCAAAGCTGTTTGCCGGGAAACTGTAGCTTTTGTCTCACTCCTCGGTCTTCGTTTCTCTTTCCCGTCTGTCCCTTTTGCTGTTGCTGACACTCGGAGGCAGGGAGGTAGAGCTGCTCTCCTGTACCACTCCACTCCGGGCTCCACCCTCCGCGAGCCAGCGAGGATGGGTCTCTCAGCCTTCACACTGGAGACACTTGGGGACAGATGCTTCTTTGTTGAGGGGGACTGTAGGGCTTTTACAAATTTCCCCCTGTCCTCTACCCACCCACCCTGGTAACAGCTTCCCAGTTGTGACAATCAAAAGTGTCTCCAGACACTACTGAATGTCTCCTGGGAACAAAACCACTCCCAACTGCTAGGCCAGAGAATGTCTCTGTTCCCCCTGCAGGCCCTCTGTCATCTATTCTAAACTCCTGTGAAGAAAATACTTATCTCTTATTCTTTTCTAAATTGAAATACAAATTATTAAATATTTGTCGAGCACTGCTATGTGCCAAAGTCTACCCTATGTGTGGTGCCAGGAGCACACTGCTTAGCGGTACTTAAGTGTTTGATTTCACTGATCTGTTCGTGCATGCGTGCAGTCCTTCAGCCGACGTTTACTGAACACCTGCCTTATGCCAGGACATGCTCTTAGCATTGGAAATACATCAGTGAAGAAAGGAAATAAAAATCCCAAGTTATATCCATAGTCACCCCAACATGTATATGGGATTTAGGGATAGCACAGACCTGCATTTAAGTCTCATTTTTGTCACCTTGAGGCTATTTGGCCCCAGAAGGCATTTAGTTTCTCTGAACTTCAGTTCCTGGTCAGGAAAATGGGGTCTTATAATGCCCACCTCAGTGGCTGACTTAAAGAGTACAGGCATTGTAGACCACGTGCTTGCAAACGTCGCCCTTCTGATCTTAGCTGCTCCTCATGTAGCCATGGTTATCATCATCATGAAAGTTTATTACCTTGTTGTGGAAGATCAGAAATGGCAGAGTCCTCTTGCCATCCAATGATTCAATCCCCTCATTTTGCTGAAGAAAATACCAATACTTGAAATGGTGACATGCCAGAGGAGCACTTAAGTTTCCAGATGACGTGTCCATTTCTTGTTAAATGAGATAGTATGTACAAAATTACTCTAAAATGATAGCATTGTAATTACCACTCCCCATTCCATTTTCCTGTCTCTTGGGCATGCCCCAAAGTGAATATTCTAAAAGAATCAATAATTAAAATGTTCTCATCAGTTCTAGACCCCAGATGTCACTTTTGCATTGCTTGTTTAATCAGAAATTGATTAAACAATTAGGAAAAATGAGACTTAAATGCAGGTCTGTGCTATCCCTAAGTCCCATATGCATTTTGGAGTGACTATGGATATAACTTGGGATTTTTATTTCCTTCCTTCCTCCCATTATGTACCGGGAGTCAGTGGTCTAGCATTGGAGACCTGAAAGTGAGCAGGATGGCCACCACCAACTCCACCTCCACAGAACCTACATTCCAGCAAGGGAGAAGGACAGGAGACATGTAAATACGGTGATGGCTGAAATGATTGCAGATTGCCATGGAAGCCAGGAAAAAAATCAACAAGTGTATGACGAAGTATAGCGAGGTGACTGACTTAGATAAATAAGGTCATAAGAGAGGGCTTCCTTGTGGAAGTGGCATTGAAGCTGGGAGCTAGGGGATTAGGAGGGGGCAGCACTGTGAGGAGTGCAGTAGAATGGTCTGGGTCAAAGAAAGCAGGTGCCAAGGTCCTCAGGCTGGGAAGAGCATGACCAGTTTGACAGAGATAAAGGTGGTTTCTGTGGTTAGACGAGACCACAGTGAGAAAGACTAGAGGGAAATGCCAGAGGCAACCAGGGCCTTGAGGCTGGGTACGGTGTTTAGATTTTATCCTTGGTGTCAAGGGAAGCCATGAGGTTGGGATGGGGGTGGGGCAGCAGCATCCTCACCCTGGCTGCAAGAGGTTATCATATGGCTGTAACACAGCACAAGGAGGCAGAGGGGCCCTGCCTCCGGCGAACTCCAGCACGCTCCAGCCTAGCTGGCTCAGAGCCACACACCCCCGATTTTAGCTGTCACTGAAGATAACAGCAGGATTACATTTGACAATTCGCACACATGCAATTTTTATTTAGCCTTTCCAGAGCCCATTTAAGTTGGCATTTGAGTAATGAAGATGAGAAACTTTCTGCCCAATACAGGGAGGCAGGTCAGAGAAAGCTTCTAAAATTCAAGTGAGATTGTGTCCCTCCCTTGCTTGAAACCCTTCATCACATGCTGGATAAAGGACGTTGCTGGGCATGGAATTCAAGTCCCTTCCAGACGTGGCCCTTGGCTCCCTTTCTGCTCCTACCTGATGCTGCACACCAGCCCACTCCAGACCCCAAACACCTGACTCCCGAACATATTGTGCTTCCATGCCTCAATTTCTCTTTTTGGTCCTCCTCCTCCTTGAGTTTTAAACTCATGCAAACAAAGGATGAGCAGCTTGTCCTAGGGCTTCCCCAGTGTTAGCAGAAGAAGTCCTGGTGCAGGGAGCCCCCCCGTCATGGGCACATGGGACAGCAGATGTGATGGTTAATTGTATGCGTCCCTTTGCCTGAGCTACTGGGAGCCCAGATAATTTGATCAAATGTTGAGTGTTTCTGTGAGGGTGTTTCTGGATAAGACCAATACCCGAATTGGTAGATGGAGTAAAGCAGTCTGCCCTCCTCAATGTGGGTGGGCCTCGCCCACCAGTTTATGATGTAGCAACTTGTCTGGGCCTTGGAGGGCTCAGACTCTTTCTGAGTGCACCTGTGAAGGTGTCTCTGGAAGAGACTAGCATCTGGATGGATAGGCCAAGTGAAGCTGATGTGCCTCCCCGGTGCGGGCAGGCCTCATCCAATCCACTGGGGTCCTGAATAGAATGAAAGGTGGAGAAAGGGTGAAGCTGCCTGACTGAGCTGGAGCACCTGTCTTCAGGCTTGAACTGGAGCCTCTGCAGCCTCTCTGACTCAAGGCCTATCAATGAGCCACTGGCTGTCCTGGCTCTCCACCTTGCAAATGGTGGCTTGTAATATTTCTCAGCCTCCATAATTGCATGAGCCAAAACCTTATAATAAACCTCCTTTTTTTTATTTTTTAAAGACAGAGTCTCACTTTGTCACCATCCAGAGAGTGCCATGGCATCACAGCATAGCAACCTCCAGCTCTTGAACTTAGGTGATTCTCTTGCCTCAGCCTCCTGAGTAGCTGGGACTACAGACGCCTGCCACAATGCCAGGCTATTTTTTGTTGCAATTTGGCCAGGGCTGGGTTCCAACCCACCACCTTCAGTATATGGGGCCAGCACCCTACTCACTGAGCCACAGGCACCGCTCTATAATAAACCTCTTTAGAGAAAGAGTTGAAGAGAGAGAGAAAGGGATCCCATTGGTTCTACTTCTCTGGAAAACCCTGACTAACAGCTGAAGTCTTAAATAGAACAAAAGACTGGCTCTTCCTGAGTGAGAGAACCCTACCTGCCTTCAAATCGAGCACCTTTTTTTCCTGCCTTCATACTCAAAGTGAAACATCAGCTTTTCCCAAGTCTCAAGCCTGCTCCATTCTGGTTCTCAGGCCTTTGGACTCAGACAGGAACTAGACTCTCCTGGGTCTTCATCCTGGAGAAGACCAACTCACCCTGCAGATTTTGGGATTTGAGCTCCTCCATAGTCCTATGAAGCAATGTCTTATAAAAAAATCTCTTGATATACATATGTATGTACTCAAAGAGAGATTAATATACAGATAGCTCTCTATATGTACACATAAAGATATCTAGCTTTATATGTGTATTTACATATATGTACCTATGATATATATTACATATATATTCACCTCTTGGTGTCTATGGGGGACTGGTTCTAGGACCCCACCCCACAGATACCAAAATCCATGGATGACTAAGTTCCTCATATAAAATGGTGCAGTGTTTGCATATAACCTATGTTCATTCACTTGTACACATTAAACCATCTCTAGATTACTTAACACCTACTACCATGTAAACATTAGGAAGTAAGGACAGGGAAAAGAAGTCTGTCCATGTTCAGCACAGACACAACCATCCATTTTTAAAAAATATTTTCAATACATGGTTGGTTGAATCCATGGATACAGAACCTACAGGTAAAGGGGCCAACTGTGTGTGTGTGTCCTATTGGTTCTGTTTATCTGGAGAACCTAATACAGGGTGTCACTCCATACCACATGCTCCCAGAAGCCCCCTATGGTGCACCAGACTGAGTCAGAGGCCTCTGCTCTGTGTTCTCAAAGCAGCTCCCTCCCCTCCTATAGCCTCTCCCCCCCAACCCCCCACCCCACTGTGCAGTGCACTGGAGCTGGTACACACTTACTCTATTGGGTCCATAAAAATATAACCAAGATGAGGCTCTGTAAATCCCTGGTGACTTGCCCACCTTCTGATGCTGAGGGAGCTTTATAGCAGAGGTGATCTGGGGAGCAATGAGTCTCCAATTAGTCATGGTACTGGCCCTGAACTCTCTCCCTACCCAGTTCCTCTTTCCCCTGAAGAGCTACGTCAATCAAATCCATGCAGTTTGGTTTTCTGTCCAATTCTGCAGCTCCTCGCTGATAATGCAGCTTGCTTTGAACCCAGAATCCCGGACAGCTCCAATTAGCTTCATTGTTTCAGTGGGTTAAGGTGTGTGTTCCTGCCCCATCCTGGCTGCAGTGCTGCTGAAAGTGACCATTCCACTAGAATCCTCTTTGTGACTGCCTGCCTACCTCAGCATCACAATGCTCTTTTTGCCTAAACTGTGGGGTGTTAACTCCTCCTTGCCAACAATGGTGTCTGTGCTACAGATGAGCTCACTAAGCACTCTGAATCCATGCATTGAGCTAACTGTCTACCTCTCTGGAACCAACCTCTACAGCTGCTGCAGGATGTTCAGCCCACCCAGAACTTACCTGTCTATGCTATTTGAGAGGGTCTTGGGAAAACATGATGGATTATGACATTAATGAGTTCTAATGCCAAAGTGGACCTTTGGCTATAGAGGAGAGACCACCTTCTAGTCATTAAGACTTCTTATACAATTTTTTATTTAAATATCTATTTAAAGACACTATCAAATTAAGTTAAAACACGATATTAAAAATTATACCCTGGGACTTCCAGTTTCTGGTCCAGTATGTTTAAAGTATAGAGATCACCACAGCATCCCAACAGCAGGTAAAAAGCTAAACAAACTGAAAAGTCAGCAGCTCTTCTTACATCCAGCAGAGAGGTAAGAGTTCAGGGTTGGAAAGGCAGAAGAGCAAATAAAGAAAATAGCAACTTACTAGGGCAGAAACCCATGAGCAAAAATCTCCTTGGAAACCAGTACCAGTGTAGGGTGGTGTAGTACAGTGCACTGAACCTTAATCAATAAATTGCTGGAGGCTCATTGTGGGCAAGTATGAGGAATAAAAACTTCAGCAGATCTTTTCATCAGAGGATCCTCACGCTTTTATGAGTTTTACTTCTAGAAGCTCTATCAGGTTCTCATAGTGAAGAACAGAGAACAATCTCGTGATTTATGGGGGGTAAGCAAGGGAATAACTATTTCAAAATAGGTCACAGAATTCTCTTCTTCTTAACAAAGCCTGCACTCAAAAAAAACTATTTTACCACAATCTAACCTATTGGAGTTTTTTAAGGTCTGACAAATAAGTTCACAAACTCATCTTAGAAAAAGCCCTCCGTACCTTATTGCTGAATGTCACATGGTCACCTTCAAGGTACTCCCCTTAGAAAACTATGTAATAATATCAGAGCCTAGTCTACCCTTCAAAGCAATTTTAGAACTTTTTCTGGAATGACCATTAGAGGTGTCATTGTATGACAAACAAAAACACACAACAAGAATAACAAATGCCACTCAACAAGATATCGCTATATTTGACATAAACATATCTGAGAGACCCTGATATACCAAATTTATGAAACCTTACAGAGTTGTTTGTGCAGTGCTGCCAATGTACGCTTATGGTAGCAAGTTTGTAAACTTAATTGTCAGACAGATCCTATACAATGATAGCTCTAATGGTATGAGATACAAGAGTGCCCCCACCATCACTACTCTTTCTCAGGTCTGTTCAGCTGCTTGGATTCTGGACAGTAACATTGCATCACACAGCAGAAACCTGGTGCCTGTCATTTCTGGGTTACTAAAAATTACACCATTCTGGGCTCTCAAGGGCAGAATTCCAGGTCTGCAAAGGGTTCAGCTTGGCTGCAACTATCTCTACATCATCCCACTGGGCCCAAGAAGAAGCAGGATGCTGTGCACTGTGACTGAAAACTGAGCACCCTGGATTGTTCAAGTCTCAACAGGAGACTTGAACAATCAGGCACCAAGTACACCACAGTAGCCACCAGAGAAGCCTTACAGAGACTGTCTTTGAAGGACTTGGGCAGGGGTATAGCCCTGACTGCCCAGCAGCCCTGGTCATGCACCTCTACCACAACCCCCTGCTGACAACTACCCAGCATGGCTCTACCTCCATGGTTCCAGGGCTGCTGTCCATTCCTGCAGTCCCACCTACACAGTTCCTGCATTGCTACAATTCTGAGGATCTAGTGCTGCTCCTACTATCCCTCCACAAAGGCTCTAGCATTTCATGGGGACCCCAAGGTCTGTCCCCAAGGCTTTATCATTGCCATTAAGTCTACAGCTTAGACCCCTGACAGCCTGGTGCCACTCTAGAGCCCTGGAACTCCTCCTCAGAAACTCTAAGGCTCTTGTTGGGCCCCAGGCTGTGTTCCCAAGGGTTCACCACAGTTGCTAGGCCCAAGGCTCCACTCCCTGAGGTTCTAGTGCTACTGTCTGGCCACCAATCAGCCCCCTGAGGTGCCAGCACTGCTCTAGGGGCATGAGGCTCCAGCATGCTCCCAGTTCCCAAGGCTCTATCCTGGATGTGTCACTGCTGCCATTGGATTTGTGGCCAATTTCTGAGGCCCAAGCAATGCCCTGTCCCACAGCTATGCCCCTAATTCTCCAGCACTGGCTCAAGGCCTCGAGGCTCTACCTATGAAGTTCCTGCTCTGCCACTGGACTTCCACACCTGGCTACCAGGCCCCTCCACTGCCATTGAGCCCTGTAGCCTGCTGCCAATACTCCAGCTGGCCACCTGGGAGAACCAGGGGTTGTGAGTGAATTTGAAGGTCCAAAGCTCTACCCACCAGCCTAGAGCTAACATTGAACTTCACCTGGATTGTTTTTGAACAAATTCCCAGAGCCTGGACACCCGCAAGTACCCAGATATGCTAAACCAACTGCCATTGTCACCTCTGTTGGGAGAACCATGCCAAGCACTCCCCTCAGAACCAGCCTCCGTGGAGGTCCTACCCAATCCCCAACTCAAGCTTTCAACAGCAGTCTAGGGAACAGCCCACCATTCTGCATGAAAATCATCCAGCATTGGCTTGAACTCTGACAATCACAGGAGAATGGGACAAAATGAAATATCTGAATTAGAAGCTCTCAGTGTGCTCATCTCTTCCTTGTTTGGTCAGTCTTCCAAAGTAGCATAAAAAGCATCATCTAGGGACTTCTCTTTCTTCTCACTAAGGAGGAGAGTTACCAGCAAAAAGAACAGATGCTCTGCAACCTATGAACTATGAGATGAGAGAAGTGGATTCAGATGACACAAAACCAGACGAAGAACTATGAAAAAAAAAAGATCAACACAATGTATCTACAAGAATGGACCGCAACCTAAAAGAAAGTTGTAAAATGTCAGAAATAAAGAATATGGATGAAAATAAAATGATTTAAATAGAATATAAAGTTTAAAAGCAACTCAAAGAAACCAAAAAGATTTCAGAACATTAATGAAGAAGATGCTAAAGAGCTATACAACATAAGGAAGAATACAATAGAACTTAAAGAAATGAAAGAATCACTTGGGGAAATTCAAAATACAGCACAATGCTTCAACAACAGGCTAACCTAAGCAGAAGGAAAAATCTGAGAGTTTAAAGACAAGGCAGTGAAACTAATTGAGTAAGCCAAAGATGTAGAAAAGAGAAAAAAGAATGAACAAATGCTTCAAGAAATATGGTACTATATGGATTGAACTAATTTATGAACTATAGATATCCCTAAAGTTGAAGAAAAACAAGTAAAAAGCATAGAAAACCCATCATTTTGGAAAACTTCCCTAGTATCACTAGAGAACCAGATATCCAGATACAAGATGGTGATCAAATACCAGTAAGATTCATAGAAAATATAACATCTCCAAGACAAATAGTCATCAAACTGCCCAAAGTTAAAATGAAAGAAAACGTTTTATAAGCAGCAAGCTGAAATGAATAACGAACCTACTCCCCCTACCCCAATCAA
Organism: Arctocebus calabarensis; assembly: GCA_963573935.1. Classification (NCBI taxonomy): domain Eukaryota; kingdom Metazoa; phylum Chordata; class Mammalia; order Primates; family Lorisidae; genus Arctocebus; species Arctocebus calabarensis. Next base: position 8,540 of record CAUYON010063378.1, read on the forward strand.
GCTAATGGCAGATTTCTCAGTAGATTAACAGAGACCTTCCAAGCCAGAAGGGATTGGAGCCCCATTTTTAGTCTTCTTAAACAAAACAACTGCTAGCCAAGAATTTTGTATCTTGCAAAATTAAACTTCATAAATGATGGAGAAATAAAGACTTTTCTAGACAAGCAAATACTAAAAGAACTTGTCACTAATAGACCTACCCCTACAGGAAATACTCACAACTGCATTATACATGGAACAGTGTGGTAGATACCCAGCAATGTAAAAACACCCCAAAGTGGAAGCTCATAGCTCTAATGAAACAATACCATAAAAAAGAAAGAAAAGCAAGAAGATATCACTTACCATAATGAACAGAAGAGCATCCCATATATCATTACTAACACTCAGGGTGAATGGTCTAAATACCCCACTTAAAAGACTTAGGCTGGTTTAATGGATGAAAAAATACAATCCAATTACCTATTGTCTCTAGGAAACACATCTAACCCACAAGGACTCCCATGGACTTAAGGTGAGTGAATAGGAAAAAAAAAATAGTTCACACAAATGGAAATCAAAACAGAGCAGGTATACCCATTCTCACATCAGATAAAATAGATTTTAAATCAACAATGGTTTAAAAAAAAGACGAAGGTAGTCATTACATAATGGTAAAGGGAGCAGTTTAATAAGAAGATACAAGAATCTTAAATATATACCCACATAACACAGGAACAATCAGAAAATAGTAATATTCTACTAGTAGCAAATCCTACTAGATCCAAGCAAAGAGATAAAGAGTAGTATCATAATTACTGGAAACTTCAACAATCTGCTGACAGAACTAGACAGATCATTGAAGCAGATAATGAATAAAAGAACATTGGACTTAAATAGATTCTAGAACAAATGAACCTAATAAACATTCTGATGAATATTTATCTTCTCATCAGGACATTCTTCAAGATTGATCATCTCTTAATTCATAAAAAAGTCTCCATAATTTTTTAAAAAATTGAAATCATACCGTCTATCTTCTTAAACCATAGAGCAATAAAAATAGAAATTAATCCAATAGAAAAATAAAATCATGGAAATTAAACAGCCTGCTGCTGAATGATCTGAATGATCCTTGGGTCAATGATGCAATTAAGATGGAAATAAAAAGATTTCTAAACTGAAGAACAAAGAAGACACCACTTATCGAAATTGATTGGATACAACAAAAGCCTTAAATGCCTACACCAAAAACACAGAAAGATTGCAAATTACAAAACTAATGTTAATTCTCAAGGAACTAGAAAAGGAAGAGCAAACCAAACATAAAGTCAGCAGAAGAAAAGAAATAATAAAACTCAGAATAGAACTAAACAAATGGAAACCAAAAAACAATACAAAAAATTACAAAAAAGTTGCTTCTTTAAAAAAATAAACAAAATTGATAGACCTGTAGCCAGATTAACCAGAAATTGAAAAGATACAAATAAGTTCATCAGAAATGAATAGGAAGATATAATTCATACCACAGAAATATTAAACATCATCAGTAAATACTATGAAAACCTCTATGCACATAAACTATTATAGAAATGGATAAATTCCTATAAAAACACACCCTTCCAAGATTCAATGAAGAATCCTGAACAGACCAATAATGAGTATCAAAAATGAAGGAGTAATAAAAATTTCCCAATGACAACAACAACAAAAAGCCCTGGACGAAATGGATGGATTCATACCTGAATTCTCTCAGACCTACAAAGAAGAACTGGTATCTATTCTACAGAAATTATTCCATAGCATCAAGAAGAAATGAATTCTACCTAATTCATCCTATAAAGCCATTATCACCCAAGACCAAGGCCAGGAAAGGACACCGCAAAAAACAAAAACCACAGACAAATATCTGTTATGAACATAGATGTGAAAATCCTCAATAAACTACTAGCAAACAAATTCAATAAGACATAAAAAAAAAAAAATAGTTCACCAGGACCATGGGTTTCATCTCAAGGGTGCAAGGTGATTCAATGTACATAAATCCATAAATGTGATTCACCACATATACAAAAGTGAAAACAAAGACCATATGATCATTTTCATAGTTGCAAAAAAAGCATTCAATAAAATCTCACATCCTTTCATGATAAAAACCCTCAATAAAAGTAGGTGTAGAAGGACCATATGTTAAAATTATAAAATTTTAAAAGCCATATAAAACAATCCACGGTCAACATCTTATAAATAAATAAATGGTTAAAATTTTAGAGCATTCCCCCTAAGAACTGAAACCAGACAAGAGTGCTCGCTGTTACCACTTCCACTCAATATAGTACTGGAAGCCCCAACCAGAGAAATCAGAAAAGAGAAAGATGTAAAGCGTATCCATATCAAGAAAGAAGAGGTCAAATACAGCTTTTTGTTCATAATATGATCTCGTATCTAGAAAATTGCAAAGACTCCTGAAATTGATAAATAAATTCCACATAGTCTCAGGTTACAAAATTAAAGAAAATAAATCAGTATAATTTCTGTATACTAATAAAAATCAAGCTGAGAGTTAAAGCAAAGACTCCATACCATCTTTTATTCAACAGGTGCAAAGAAAATAAAGTATTTATGAATATAATTAGCCAACGAGGTGAAAGATCTCTACAAGGAGAAATATCAAACACTAATGAAAGAAATTGAAGATGACACGCAAATGAAGAAACATCCCTTGCTCATGGATTGGTAGAATCAACATCATTAGAATGTCCATATTTCCCAAAGTAAGTTACAGATTCAAATCAATATCCATCAAAATACCAATGTCATATTTCACAGATTCGGAAAAAGTAATTTTATATTTCATTTGGAGCCAGAAAGAAAAAGAGCCCAAATAGAGCAATCTTGATCAAAATGAACATATTTGGAGGCATCATATCACCAGACTTCAATTTATACTACAAGCCTATAGTAATCATAATACTGACATAAAAGTAGAGAGATAGATCAATGGGAAGAACAAATAACGCAAAACCATCCACCTACAACAACCAATCTTCAACAAGGCAGATAATAAAATACACTGGGGAAAGAAAGTCCTGTTCAATAAATGGTGCTGAGAAAACTGGATAGTTATATGCAGAAGAATGAAAAAACCCCTATCTCTCACCATATACATGATAAAAATTATTTAAGAAAATGTAGGAAAAACTCTTCTAGACATCAGCCTAGACAAAGAATTTATGGCTAACATTCCCAGAAGCAATGGCAAAAATAAATAAATGGGATTTTCCATTAAATTAAAAAAGATTCTAACAGCAAAGGAAATTATCAATAGAGTAAACAAACAACCTACAGAGTTGGAGAAAATATTTGCAAACTATCCAACTATCCATAAAAGGCTAATATGCAGAATCTGCAAAGAATTCAAAGAAATCAGCAAAAATAAAACTAACAACCCAAATATTTCATCTTTTTTGGCACTACAGTGAATGGAATAGAGTTCTTGACTGTTTTTTCAGCTTGACTATTGTTGGTATATATAAAGGCTACAGATTTATGAGTGTTGATTTTGTAACCTGAGACGCTGCTGTATTCCTTGATCACGTCTGAGAGTTTTGTAGTAGAATCCATGGTGTTTTGCAGATATACAATCATATCATCTGTGAAGAGTGAAAGTTTGATCTCTTCTGATCCCATATGGATACCCCCAATCGCATTTTCTTTCCTAACTGTGATGGCTGAGACTTCCATTACAATGTTAAAAAGAAGTGGAGACAATGGGCAACCTTGCCTGGTTCCTGATCTGAGTGGAAATGATTTCAATTTAACTCCATTCAGTACAATACTGGCTGTAGGTTTGCTGGAGATGGCCTCTATCATTTTAAGAAATGTTCCTTCAATACCAATTTTCTTAAGTGTTCTGATCATGAAAGAATGCTATTCTATTCACAGTAGTGCCAAAGAAGATGAAATATTTGGGAGTTTATCTAACAAAGGATGTGAAAGAGCTCTATAAAGAAAATGATGAAACTCTAAGAAAAGAAATAGCTGAAGGTGTTGACAAATGGAAAAAGATACCATGCTCATGGCTGGGAAGAATCAATAGTGTTAAAATTTCCATACTACCCAAAGCGATATACAATTTTAATGCAATCCCTATTAAAGCTCCACTGTCATACTTTAAAGATCTCAAAAAAATAATGCTTCGTTTTATATGGAATCAGAAAAAAACTCGAATAGCCAAGATATTACTCAGAAATAAAAACAAAGCAGGAGGAATTACACTACCAGACCTGAGACTCTACTATAAATCGATAGTGATCAAAACAGTATGGTACTGTCACAAAAACAGAGAGGTAGATGTATGAAACAGAATAGAGAACCAAAAGATGAACCCAGCTGCTTACTAATATTTGATTTTTGACAAGCCAATTAAAAACATTCAGTGGGGAGAAGATTCCCTATTTAACAAATGGTGCTGGATGAACTGGCTGGTCCTGTTGAAGACTGAAACTGGACCCATACCTTTCTTTTTTTTTTTTTTTTTTTTTGAGATAGAGCCTCAAGCTGTCACCCTGGATAGAGTGCTGTGGTATCACAGCTCACAGCAACCTCCAATTCCTGGGCTCAAGCGAGTCTCTTGCCTCCACCTCCCAAGTAGCTGGGACTGCAGGCGCCCACCACAATGCCCGGCCATTTTATGGTTGCTGCTGTTTGGCGGGTCTGGGCTGGATTCGAATCCGCCAGCTCAGATGTACGTGGCTGGCGCCTTAGCCCACTGAGCCACAGTGCCAAGCCTGGACCCATATCTTTCACCATTCACAAAGATAGACTCACACTGGATTAATGATTTAAACTTAAGACATGAAGTGTTATAAATATATTATAAAAATACTAGAAGAAAGTGCAGGGAAAACTCTCAAAGAAATTGGCCTGGGTGAATATTTTATGAGGAGGACTCCCCAGGCAATTGAGGCAACATCAAAAAATACACTACTGGGACTTGATCAAACTAAAAAGCTTCTGCACAGCTAAGTAAAGCAAGCAGACAGCCCTCAGAATGGGAGAAGATAGTTGCAGTTTATGTCCCCGACAAAGGTTTAGTAACCAGAATCCACAGAGAACTCAAACATATTAGCAAGGAAAGAACAAGTGATCCCATCTCAGAGTGGGCAAGGGACTTGAAAAGAAACTTCTCTGAAGAAGACAGGCACATGGCCTACAGACATATGAAAAAATGCTCATCATCCTTAACTATCAGAGAAATGCAAATCAAAACCACTTTGAGATATCATCTAACTCCAGTAAGATTAGCCCACATAACAAAATCCCAAAACCAGAGATGTTGGCATGGACGTGAAGAAAAGAAAACACTTCTACACTGCTGGTGGGAATACAAACTAATATGTTCCTTTTGGAAAGATGTTTGGAGAACATTTAGAGATCTATAAATACACCTGCCATTCAATCCTACAATTCCTCTACTAGGTATTTATCCAGAAGACCAAAAATCACATTATAACAAAGATATTTGTACCATAATGTTTATTGCAGCCCAATTCATAATTGCTAAGTCATGGAAGAAGCCCAAGGGCCCATCAACACACGAATGGATTAATAAATTGTTTTATATGTACATCATGGAATATTATGCAGCCTTAAAGAAAGATGGAGACTTTACGTTATTCATGTTTACATGGATGGAGCTGGAACATATTCTTCCTAGCAAAGTATCTCAACAATGGGAGAAAAAGCATCCAATGTACTCAGCCTTACTACAAAACCAATTTATAGCTTTCTTGTGAAAGCTGTAACCCAATTATAACCCAAGAAGGAGGAGAAAGGGGAGCAGGAGGGGAGAGGATGGGTGGAGGGAGAGTAATCAGTGGGACCACACCTCTGGTGCATCTTACAAGGGTACATGTGAAATTTACTAGGTGTAGAATATAAATATCTTAACACAATAACTAAGAAAATGCCATGAAGGCTATGTTAACCAGTTTGATTAAAACATTTCAAATTGTATATAAGATCCACACATTATGCCCATGATTGCATTAATGTACACAGCTATGATTTAATTAAAAATAAACATAAAAATAAAGACATTATTCTGGTAAGTAAAAACCAAGAGAGTTAAAAAAAATCAATAACCCCATTACAACATGGGCAAAAGATATGAACAAAAGTTCATATAAACAAAAGATAAATAAAAGTTCAATAAATAAAAAGTTTCCAAAAGAATATAGACAAATGTATAACAAACATATGAAGAAATGTTCATTAGTAAAATGCAAATTAAAACTATAATAAGATATTACCTTACCCCTGTGAGAATGGCCTTTATTCAAAAGTCAAAAAATATGGTGCTGGTGAGGATGCAGAGAAAAGAATCCTTATACACTTTTGGTGGAACTTCAAAGTAGTACACTCTCTGTGGAAAACAATACGGAGATTCCTCAAAGAAACAGATGTAGACTTACCACTTGACCCAGAAATGGTACTGCTGGGTATTTACCCAAAGGAAAAGAATTCATTGTATTAGAAAGACACCTGCACTTGAATGTTTATTGCAGCATAATTCATAATCACAAAGATGTGGAAACGAGCTAAGTGCCTATCAGTTCATGAGTGGATTAAGAAAATATGTTGTATATATTATACCATGGAGTACTACTTAGCCATAAGAGTAATGAAATAATGTCTTTTGAAGGAATTTGGAAGGAATGGAGACCACTATCATATGTAAAGTATCTCAAGAATGGAAAAAGAAACATAAGCATTATGAAAAGTATCCATATAATGAAAACATTTGTACCTCCTTAATATTATGAAATAAAAAAAATTATTAAAAAATCAGGTGTGAAAAAAATAAAAGGTATATAGACTGAAAAGAAAAAATAAAACTATTTTTGTTCACTAATGACATGATTAAGAAATGCAGAAGAATTGATAAAAATATTTTTGGAGAGGGTGGAGCAAGATGACTGACTGGAAGCAGCTTCCAAAAAAGGCTCCCATCCAAAAGGGAAGATAACCTCCAGAAACTGCACAATTAAGCTGAATACTGGGAATCCAGCTGAGAGAGAGAAGTGATTTCTGAGGATAACCTCTGCTGAGACTGGCTGCAACCCCAAGAAAGCACGCTTCAGGTACAAAATTCATCTGAAAGGAAGAGTGCCCGTCCTCTCCCCCAAGAAACCTCTGAGTTTCTTGCTTTTCTGTTTCCCTTCTCTTTATTCTCCTCTTTTGCTCCTATGAGTTTTCTACAGAGAAGTGGTGAACTGTGGACCCCTTGTCTCACCCCATGGAAGAGTGCTGTGGGAAGTGAGGTGTGCTTCCCCTGAGCACCCCGGTGTGACTTTGGAAACTCTGTTGCTAGGCAGAAAAACCAAACTAGAGTTTTCCCCACCATTCTAAACTTACTGTATACCCTTCCCCCCTTAAATGATGAACTAGAAGCCTAACCCCCGCTCAGACTGAGGGAGGAAGTCCCTAAGAAACACCCCCACCCCTGCCAGCCAGAACAAGAGCCCCACCAGGAATAGACTATAGGAGGGGCTGCAGCAAGGCTCCCTCCCCTCGAGCCAGTGAAGCTGCAGGTGAGTGCCTAGTCCTGCACCCCGAGCTAGCTGGGTGTCTGTAGGTCTGCTGTCTACTAGAAACTCTGATGGCCACTGCCAGGCCACTGCAGATCTGCGCCCTCCCATCAGGAACTCCTCCCCTGGGACTACACAGGCCTCTGCCTGACATCCACAAGGCTCCTGCAGTTCCGCCCCTGGTGAGTAAATCCCCTGGCAACCATGCAGCTCCACCCGAGCTTGCAGAGCTTTTGCAGGCCTGCCTTCTGCTAGGAACTCTGCCTAAAACCACCAGGCCTCTGCAGGGCGGCCCATGGCCAGAAACACTCACAGCAACTGCCTGGCCCTACGCCTGTGTTTGCTGGGCTTCCGCAGATCCGCTGTCTGATAGAGACTCTCCCTGCGACCGCCAGGCCTCTGCAGGTCTGTCCCCAGCCAGGATCTCCCCCCTGCAACCATGCAGGCCTCTGCCTGGCATCCACAGGACCCCTGCAGGCCAGCCCCTGGCGAGTAAATCCCCTGGTGACTGTGTAGCCCTGCTCCGAGCTTGCAGGACTTCCGCAGGCCTGCCTTCTGCCAATAACTTTGACTGCAACCACCAGGCCTCTGCAGGCCCTTTCTGGGCAAGGAACTCCCCCAGTGACCACCTGGCCCTGCGCCCTGTGCTTGCTGGACTTCTGCAAGCTGGCCGTCAGCTACAGAATCTGCTGGCAACTGCCAGGCCTCTGCAGGTCTGCCCCTGGCAAGGAACTCCCCTGGTGATTGCATGGGCCTCTGCCTGGCCCCTGCAGGGCCCCTGCAGGTCCGCCCCTGGTCAGGGACAGTACCAGTGACCACATGGGCCTCCACCTGGCACCCCCGGGGCCTATGCAGGCCAGCCTTCTGCCAGGGACTCCACAGGCAACTTCCAGGCCTCTGCAGGCCTACCCCTAGCCAGGAACTCCCGTTGCGACTGCCTGGCCCTGCATCCCACACTTGCTGGGCTTCTGTAGGTCTGCTTTCTGCCAGGGAATCTGCCCGTGACTGCCAGCCTCCCAACCAGGGTCACTCCTGGCAACTGCACAGAACTCTGCCTGGCACCCACAGAGCCTCTGCAGGCCAGCCTTCTTCCCGGGACTGCCAGGCCTCTCTGCAGGCCCACCCCTGGCCAAAAACTTCCCGGACAACTGCACGACCCTGAGCCCACCACTTGAAGGGCCAGATGCAACAGTGAAAGACAACCATGGGGCGCAATCAATGGGAAAACTCTGGCAATATGAATAATCAGAGTAGACCAACCCCTCCAAGTAACAACAAGGCAGACACAGCACAAGATCTCCTGCATAGGCAAATGGCTGAGATGTCTGAAATCGAATTCAGAATCTGGATTGCAAATAAGATCGGAGGAATGGAGGAAAAGATGAAATTAGAATTTCAAGCAGTAATTCAAAAGATGACCCAAAAGATGTCTCAAGAATTTAATGAATTCAAAGACAAAATGACCAAAGATTTTGACACATTGAGACAAGAAGTTGCAGCCCTTAAAGATCTGAGAAATACAGTAGAATCCCTCAGTAACAGAATGGAGCAAGCAGAAGAAAGGATTTCTGACATGGAAGACAAAGCTTTTGAATGCTCATAGGGATACATGAAAACAATGAAGTGGTATCACAAGGCACAGAGTCTCTTCTTTATGAGATTATGAAAGAGAACTTTCCAAACATGCCAAGAGATTCTGAAATTCAGACAGCAGACAGTTTCAGAAACCCAGCACAACCCAACCCAAACAAGACATCATAATTAAGTTCACTAAAGTTAATATGAAGGAGAAAATTCTGAAAGCAGCCAGATGTAAGAAATTCATTACCTATAAGGGGAAGAATATTAGAATAACTGCAGATCTCTCTGATCAAAACTTTCAAGCTAGAAGAGAATGGTCATTGACTTTTAATCTCCTAAAACAAAAGAACTTTCAACCCAGGATCCTGTATCCAACTAAACTGAGTTTCATTTATGATGGAGAAATTAAATACTTCAATGACATCTACATGTTGAAGAAATTTGCTATAACTAAACCAGCTGTCTAGGATATTCTCAGACCTATCCTCCACAATGACCAGCGCAAACCTCCACCACCAAAGTAAACTCACTGAGAAACTATTTATCAAATTTCATTTTCCACAGTGATGAAAGGATTAAAAATGTCCACTGGATTTTCTAAAGATTTACCATTACTTTCAATTAATGTGAATGGTTTAAATTGTCCTCTAAAGAGGCATAGGTTAGCTGACTGGACACAAAAACTCAGGCCAGATATCTGTTGTATACAAGAACCTCATCTTACCTTAAAAGATAAATTTAGACTCAAGGTGAAGAGATGGTCATCTATAGTCCAGACAAATGGAAAACAGAAAAAAGCAGGTGTTGCAATCTTATTTGCAGATACGATAGGCTTTAAACCAACCAAAATAAAGAAGGATAAAGATGGACATTTCATATTTGTTAAAGGTACCACTCAATATGAGATTTCAATTATTAATATTTATGCACCCAACCAGAATGCGCCTCAATTTATAAGAAAAACTCTAATAGACATGAGTAACTTGATTTCCTCCAGCTCCATAGTAGTTGGAAATTTTAATACTCCTTTAGCAGTGTTGGATAGATCTTCCAAAAAGAAGCTAAGTGAAGAAATTTTAGATTTAAAATTAACCATTCAACAACTGGATTTAACAGACATCTACAGAACATTTCATCCTAATAAAATTGAATACACATTCTTCTCAGTGTCCCATGGAACATACTCAAAAATTGATCACATCTTAGGTCACAAGTCTAATCTCAGCAAATTTAAAAGAGTAGAAAGTATTCCTTGAATCTTCTCTGAGAATCATGGAATAAAAGTTGAACTGAATAACAACAGGAATCTGCATACTCATAACAAAAACATGGAAGCTAAATAACCTTATGCTGAAGGATAGCTGGGTCATAGACAAGATTAAGAAGGAAATTACCAAATTTTTGGAACAAAATGACAATGAAGACATGAATTATCAGAATCTCTGGGATACTGCAAAGGCAGTCCTAAGAGGGAAATTTATAGCACTGCAAGCCTTCCTCACAAAAATGGAAAGAGAGGAAGTTAACAACTTAATGGGGCATCTTATGCAACTGGAGAAGGAAGAACATTCCAACCCCAAACCCAGCAGAAGAAAAGAAATAACCAAAATTAGAGCAGAATTAAATGAAATTGAAAACAAAAGAATTATACAACAGATCAATAAATCAAAAAGTTGGTTTTTTGAAAA
>CAUYON010063380.1:0-24184 GCA_963573935.1 Arctocebus calabarensis
TGTAGAGCGTGCGGCCTTCCCTGTGCACGGCTCCCTGGGGTCTCTCCCTCCGTGTGCATGTTTGTAGAGCGTGCGGCCTTCCCTGTGCACGGCCCCCTGGGGTCTCTCCCTCCGTGTGCATGTTTGTAGAGCGTGCGGCCTTCCCTGTGCACGGCTCCCTGGGGCCTTTCCCACCGTGTGCACGTTTGTAGAGCGTGCAGTCTTCCCTGTGCACAGCTCCCTGGGGTCTCTCCCTCCGTGTGCATGTTTATAGAGCGTGCAGCCTTCCCTGTGCACGGCCCCCTGGGGCCTTTCCCTACGTGTTCATGTTTGTAGAGCGTGTGGCCTTCCCTGTGCACGGCCCCCTGGGGTCTCTCCCTCCATGTGCATGTTTGTAGAGCGTGTGGCCTTCCCTGTGCACGGCTCCCTGGGGCCTTTCCCTCCGTGTGCATGTTTGTAGAGCGTGCAGCCTTCCCTGTGCACGGCTCCCTGGGGCCTTTCCCTCCGTGTGCATGTTTGTAGAGCGTGCGGCCTTCCCTGTGCACGGCTCCCTGGGGCCTTTCCCTCCGTGTGCATGTTTGTAGAGCGTGCAGCCTTCCCTGTGCACGGCCCCCTGGGGTCTCTCCCTCCGTGTGCATGTTTATAGAGCGTGCGGCCTTCCCTGTGCACGGCTCCCTGGGGCCTTTCCCACCGTGTGCATGTTTATAGAGCGTGCAGCCTTCCCTGTGCACGGCTCCCTGGGGCCTTTCCCACCGTGTGCATGTTTATAGAGCGTGCAGCCTTCCCTGTGCACGGCCCCCTGGGGTCTCTCCCTCCGTGTGCATGTTTGTAGAGCGTGCGGCCTTCCCTGTGCACGGCTCCCTGTGCGTGCACATTCACAGAGTGCACAGCCTACCACTGTGCACGGCCCAACTATGCTCTCTCCCTCTGTGTGCACGTTCACAGAGCGTGCGGCCTACCACTGTGCACGGCTCCGCTGGAGGCTGTGCAGCCAGCCTGGGGCTTCTTTGGGGCAGGGAACAGTGCTGTTAAGCTTCGGAACAAGGGAGAGGTTAGAAGTATGGAGAGGCTGAAGAGCCTGGCAGAGTTAAGTGGCAGCCGCCTCGACATTGAGATGAAGCAAAGCAGCCGGGGCACCTTTCTGCCCCTGTCCCCAGCCAGTCCTTCTCCTTGCTCACATCATTTCTTCTCTGTAGGATCTAGAGAGCTCTGCTCACTCGGCATCCCCATCCCAGCCCTGTCTCAACCTCCCCAACGATCTTCTGCTTTGTTTATATCTGCCTTTTAGTCCGTCTCACCTTATCCCCCAAACTTCCAGCTTGTTAGTTGCTAGGTGTGAGGAAAGGCATTTAAGTAAGCCTTGGAAGTAAGTCAAATGCGTAAGTGCTTGTGGTAAGCGCTATGCTAACTCCTCAGAGCCTACCCTCACCCTGTGGGCTGCACTCCTAAGAGGATGCTCTGCACTATTTTTATAACGCACCATCACAATTTTTGATCTGATGGTATGGTGGCAGCTCTCGTGTCCCAAGATTCCCTTACTCCTTCAGATGAACACTTTCAAATTCAACGAATATTGAATATCGAACCAGTGAATCTCATTCTTTAATTTTGCTTTCCTCCACTTTTGCTTCCCTTGCTTTCTTTCTGTCTCCCCTTCTTTATTGTTTCACTCAAGCTTTTATCTTGTGCCTTCCTATTCTTCCCTCATTCTCAGTGTCCGACTAGTCAGGGCCACCAGCACTGATGTTGAGTGACTATTATAGGCCAGGCACACTGTGCTGTGACCTATATGTAGTTATGCCACTTATTTTTACAACAATCTGTTGGGTAAGTGTTATGATCCAAGGCTTAGCAAGCATAGAAACTAGCTCGTGGTCATTGCCAGAGGTGCCTAAAGCTTGTTTGACCTCACTAGATGTTAAGACAGCCGCCCCCGAATTGGAGCATTTCTGAAACCTGCCCTCATTTTATTTTGCTTGCTACCTTTACATTTATTAGATATTTACAGCCATCTGTGGATTTGATTGGTTTCAGCTATGGTGCTCCAGGTGAAGTGAGCAGATCTGGCTTTGAACCACTGTCCTGGAGGTGTGGGCAGGAGCCTCTACCTTTTCTCACTTACATTTTCTAATTGTTCTCTGAAACAGGCTGCTCTTCTCTGACTCACAGTTTTTTTTTTTTCCTCAAAAATATTCTGTGCTATTCTGAACCCTGCCCATTTCCTTGTTGGATACTCAAGAAAGACTGTAGTCCAGAGAGTACAGTAGAGAGGCAGTGGCCCTTCTTCTCTCTGCTTGTTGGACGAGCGAGGGGTTTACCACTGGCCTTGACTGCCTCCCAGGTAGAGTAGTCTGTTTCCAGGGAGCCTCCCTTTCCTTTCCCTCAGCCTGAGCAGCTCAGCTCCTGTCTCCTTTTTCTAGGGTTTAAGCTGCAATCCAATTCACAACAAGGGGAACAGATCTGAAGACAAGGATAAAACTTCTCAATTTTTAAATTCTTTGAAAGTACCTTTTTTTGTGAAAGATACATTCCTTACAATTATTTTTTAACTTATCCTAAAATTCGCTTTCTTTAAAAGCTCATTTTGAAATCATTCGTCTCCCCTCCATGCTGGATCTCCTTAGAAGTATCTGTTAGTTGTAGATTTTCAGTGCAGTCTCATTTGGCAGGTTTTTTATTTGTTTGTTTGCATGAGATCTAGAACTGGGAATGGCCAGATGATATTTTTATGTATACTTTATAGTCAAGTGTGAGTGATCGGGAGCCCTCAGTATCTGTTTAATCCTTCTGGGTTGTTTGCTATGCCAAATCAGTTTTAATTGGTAAGTTTTAAGCAGCAGTTTAGATGGTCTTTTGATAGAGCTTTCCAAGCTCTGGGAAATATGAGAGAAAGAAAAATCCAGAGCTTCCAATGCTTTCTCTTCTGAGGAGATGTGGAAAGTGGAAATAAAAAGTGAGCATAACAAGATAGTAATGAAATTAAAATTTCTTGGAAATAGACTCAGGGAAACCAGATGTATTAGTTTTCTATTGCTGTATGATAAATTATCATGAACTTATTATCTTAAACAACACATACTCTTTCTCTGAGAGGTTCCAGAGGGTCAGGAGTCAAGGCATGGCTTATTCAAGTCATGCTTTCAGCGTCTCCCGAGGCTGCAGCCCAGGCGTCGGTTGGATGTCTTCCTTTCTAGAGCTTTTTAGAGGAAGAAGTACTCTTTCAAGCTACATAATTGTTGGCTGAATTTACTTCTTTGTGGTTGCAGGGCTGAAGTCCCCATTTCTTTCTGGCTATCATCTAGGGATACTCTCAAATCCCAGAGGCCGCCCAGAGTTCTTGCTGTGTCCTTCTCACATCAAGTCCACCCAGAAAATCTCTTTAGAGTTGGCCAGGTCTTATAACTTACATGGGAATGGCCCTGCCATCATTGTTGCTGTATTTGGACAAGAAGCAGGTCACAGGCTGTGTCCCTGCTCACCAGGCTCTTTGGCTTCTCTTGTGCAAGATTCCTGGTTAAGAATGTTGGCCATGCAGGGGATATAAAGTCATGCACATGAAGCCTAGAGTCCTGCACGCCCATGCTCAGAACAGCGCTCTTCACAATAGCCAAAAGGGGGTACAACCCAATGTCCATCAGCAGATGAAGGGGTAAAGCACATGTAGGTTTTACATACAATGGGATCTTATTCTGCCTTATGGAGAATGTACTTACATAGGCTGCAGCATGAATGAGCCTCGAAGACACTATACTGAGTGAAATCACCCAGACGCAATAAGATAAATATTGTATGATTCCATTTATATGAGGTACCAAGAGTAGACCGATGTCTAGAGATGGCATGTAGAATAGAGATTGCCAGAGGCATGACAGGGGGTTGGGGACTCAGTTAGGTACAGAGTTTTAGTTTGGGAAGACTCAGGAGATGGAGGGTGGTGATGGTTACAAAACAATGGCAATGTACTTAATGCTACTGAACTGTACACTTAAAAATGCTTCAAATGGTACATTTTATGTTATATGTATTTCAGCACAATTAAAAAAGTGCAGAGCATTGGGCAGACTTGATAGCATCGCATATTTGTTCAGTTCCAGACAGGATGTTGGGGGTGGGTTGGGGGTAAGGGGAACACGGGTTTTTGCATGTCTGTATTTATTTTTTATGTTTCAGAAAAGAACAAGCTATATCAGAGTCTTGTGCCAAACACTGATTGATTATTGTTAACCAATAACTTACTATTAATCAATTGATTGCGTGATGAGCCTTCAGTGGAGGCATCTTCCCAGTGCCTTTGGGATGGGACAACTTCCACTTCCTTGTTCTCTTGCTCACAGCTATAAATCTTAATCTTAAGAGCACACTATAGTCACCTGCATTAAAAATTATGGAGTATGAAAAAAAACACTGATGCCTTAGTGCAACCGAGATTCTGATTAAATTAGTTTGAGGTGAGAGCCCCAAGCATATGAATTATATGTATCTTGTATATGTCATAAAAGGTTCCCTGATGATTCTGATGTGAAGCCAGAATCTCACTGATGAGAACCATAGTGTTAGAGGACCAGGCTTCCCTGCTCTGCTGATTCCCCAAATATTTAGTTTGACGATCTAAGAACAATACTAGCTACAGATATTTAAGGATTTACCATTTATACCTAATTGCCATGCTTCACAGTGGTGGGTACGCAAGCCATCGAATGTGTCAGGTTAACTTCCTTGTAAGGTTTGGTTGTGTTTAATAATTCATTCTTAAACTTTACTGCTCACGGGAGTAGGATCATTTGCACGAACTTAAGAGAGAGAGGTGTTTATATTGTAAGCATGAAATAACAGCAAACATGATTCAGTTACAACTGTACTTAGTTATATGGGCCATAATTGAGGGAACTGTCAGAATGTAGTTCTGCTCCTTTTCTGATTAAGATTGTGCAGATGACCTTGTTTTTCTTATGCTTGTTTTGCAAATTATAAACTTGTACATTTATTACAGATGTTTTTTCTAGAGTTGGTTTATCACTTAAAAAAATTTTTCCCAGGGGTGGAGGAGGAAATGAGGAGATGCTTATCTTCCCTGTTATCTGTCCTTGGTGATCAGATAAGTAGTGATGTTTTCCACCTTCCCGCTTATCCCCACACCGTAACTTTAAACTATTTTAACTAAAACTTTTAAACTAAAAAGAATTTGAATGTCTTTTGACTTTCTTTTTTTTTTGGCCAGGGCTGGGTTTGAACCCGCCACCTCTGGCATAGGGAACCGGTGCCCTACTCCTTTGAGCCACAGGCGCTGCCCATCTTTTGACTTTCTTAATTTTGTTGAGTTTCTATTGTGTCAGGAACAGTTCTATTTGGTAATAAGAGAATGAAAAAGAGTAGTGGCACCCTTGAAGATCAGCGTCTCTTTGTGGACACAAATTTATTTGACTTGTACGATTAACGTTGTCAGAGATGAGCATACAAAGGATGGGGAACATTCTTCACTTTGTGGGATGGAAGAGAAAATCTAGAGCTGGGTTTTTAAAGAAGATCAGACTACAGGGAGACCAAGGGGCCTGGCACATAGCCTGCATGAAGTTTGGTGGGTCTGGCGTACCCTGGATGTGGAGAAGCTGGATAGGCAGAGGAAACACATTGTTAGGGGTTTCACCATTTCTAAGTGGTGCCCTTAAATAAATAAAGGTAGGTCTTCAGAGTGGAGTTTTTAGAACAGGTCTAAGAGCTTAAGTTGCTGTCAACTTGCTGATTTATGTTGTAATAGCTATCCCTTATGTAGCATATTTTATGTACCAGCCACTGTTCTTCATGCCTTATATAGTTAACTAGTTTAATTATCTTAGAAATCCTGTGACCTGTGGACTATGTTTATTGCTGTTTTATAGCTGAGGAAATTTGGAGGTTATGTGATGTGTTCAGTAGTAAGTGGCAGAAGTTAGAATCAAATTTTGGCACCAAATATTTTGCCCTTTACAAATACACTTTGTCATATGCTTTCTGTTTACACATGTAATTAAGCTATGAATAACATGTAGACATTGAAAGAGAGTAGGATGGGTCATGAAGTGCCCAACAAATAGAGTTGCTACAGCCCCTATGCTCATAAGAAATCCTTGATGGAAATAGTCGGGCTTTGTGGCAGACACCTGTAGTCCCAGCTACTCAGGAGGCTGAGGCAAGAGAATCGCCTAAGACCTGGATTTGGAGGTTGCTGTGAGCTGTGTGACACCACAGCACTCTGCCGAGGGTGATAAAGTGAGACTCTTTCTCTACAAAAAAAAAAAAAAAAAATCCTTGATGGATAAGAAAGAAGGAAGATGGAGGCTGTTGGCTTGACCTAGTGCTGAACCTTATGCCAAGAAGATTGCAAATACATACTTTGACTTGACAAAATTGGTGACAGCATAGGCTTCTAACATGCAAGACCAGAGAGAGATGACAGACAAAGAGTCTAGCACAACTGTAGGTGAACTTCAACAAACTGAACTTCCTGAAACAATTTAGAGGGTGAGAATTGCTTGTTTCAAGGAATGTTAACCATGTAATCTGGGAACATAAGAAGATTACAAAAGGGTGCCGCTTCAGTTGGCATGAAATTGAGACCCATCTCCATTGGAGGAACTGTGAACTAGCAGAGGGTCTCAGCAATGCCTCGGTTGCTCTGTGGTTTCTAGAACTTTACCCATTCTATGCTTTCCCCCAGAAAAACATGGCATAACGACCACCTTTGCCAACTACTATTACCACCATTTATTGAGAGTTAATTGTTACACTTTCTGGGTTAATGGGTATAGTATTCTTATAAAGTAAATATGATTACTACAACCTATTCACTGTCAAGAAATCTGAGATTCAGAAAGGCTAAGTAACTTGTCCAAGATTATGAAGGTAGGAAGTGGGAGAGCTTGGAATTGAACCCAGGATTTTGTGATTCCAAAACTACTCAATTTTGAAATGATATTTTAAAATATAAGTAACTTTGTTTAAATTTCAGATTGTCATGGGAGTACAGATAATTTGGTTAAATAATTTGCCTTTGTGCAGATAATGTCAGAATTATAGGTATGTCCTTGCCCCAGAAAGTATGCATTATGCCCATGCCGTGTATCTGTTGGGTGGTAATTTACCCATCCCTTTTTCCCCCTCCCCTACTTGATTTTCATTGAGTTTGCTTCCATACGAACTTATAGGTGTTAAGCATCTCGTTCAGATTTAGTATCGAGTATGTGGTGTTTGTTTTTCTTATTGAAATACACAAATAGTAAAATGAACACATCCATGTAACCACCAAACAGACCAGGGAATAGAATGCTACCAGCACCTTTGAGGCCCATCCTACTCTCTTTGAGTGTCTACATGTTATTCATCTTAAAGTGAGCTACTACCTAGTATCAGAGATTACTTTTTACCTATTGTTGAACTTTATTTTAGTGAAATACAGGTGTATACTCTACAGAAGTCTGGCTGCTTTCATTTATATAGTGAAATTCATACATAGCAGTGGTTCATTATCATTGTTATGTTGTAGTTATTGTAACACTACACACAATTTGTCAGTTCTGTTGATGGGCATTTGGTTGATTCTGATCTTAGCAATTATGAAGACTACTTCCCTAAACAGTTTTGTGTGTCTTTTGGCACATAAATATATGATTTATGATGGGTATAAACCTAGGAGTAACATTGCTGAGTAATGCATTATATCTAAGTTCAAATGTAATATAGATCAATAATTTCCCAAAGTGATTGAACAAATATATACTCCTACCTGCAATGTATATGTGTATTAAGTTATTTCACATGTTTGATAGCATTCAGCATTGTCAGTCTTTTTTTGTTTTGGCTGTTGTGTTGGTATATTGTGGTATCATATTTGGGTTTAGTTTGCTTTTCCTTAATAATTAGCAATAATGATCACTTTTCAATAGTGTATTTATAAGCTGACAATGGTCAGCTTGTCATTTTTCATACTTTTCTTTTAGAATGTTGATTGGGATTTTATTGAACTTGATCATTTTAAACAGATTTAGCATTTAAAAATTTAGTCTTTTCATCCACAACCATCTTATCTTTCTCCACATACTTAGGTTTTATTTCATTTCATTTAGTAGCATACTTCTCTGTGTAGAGGTCTTACATATCTTTGTTAGATATGATTCCCCGAGTCGATGTTTTCATATGATTTTAAATGACATCATTAAAAATTGTGTAAATTGTTTGGTGGTGGAACATAGAAATACTGTTAAATTTGTATATTGGCTTTGTATTCTGCAAGCTTTTTGAAATCATTCATTAATTTTAATAGTTTACCTATGCTTTCTTCTTTTGAATGTGAAAAATTCAATCATATCTCTTGGAAAGAATGGGAAAAAATGCTTTGAAGGTTGGATTAGGGGTTGGCATCATTGCAGAGCTTCCCAGGAGGAATACTTCAAAGACAACCATAGTGATATTCCAGGAGGAGGTATGTAGCACTTTTTCTAGGAAGAGTTTGTGGACTTAAATGTTCAACCTTGTAAGTACTTGAGGAGTTCAGAGTATAAATGAAAGGATCATGTGAGCTATAATATCCATTTAAGATCATGAGGGTTTTTTTTTTTTTTTTTTGATGGATATATAAGGTTTGTAAAGGTTTAGGAGAAAAAACGAAACAAAACAAGTGAGAGGAGAAATGTAACTTGTACAAGCCTTAGGTAATATGTAATATGAGTACTTGCAGCCATCAGAGACAGCGAGGGGACCAGCTTATCTCTAATAGAGGATCTGGTTTAGGGAGTGAGGGCCAGATAGATAGGGTGGAGCCATGTTGGAGAAAATGATGAGTACAGAATTGTGAGATATTGATTTTCTTCTACGGGGGAAAAAGTATTCTACAGAACTTCCATAGAATGTTAACTGAAATTAACACCTCCAAAGCAAACCAGTGAAAAAGACACTGAGTTTTGCTTATAAAGAAACAGCATTTCTTAGAACCTACTTCAAGAAATCTGGATATGTGGGCACCAAGAAAGCACTGATGGGAACACAATGCAGCATGAAAAGTCTGGGAAAGCTGGGGCTTCCCGGAGTCCTCACACATCTACACTAGCACCCATGGAACCACCCACAATGGTTTGTTCTCAGTATATATCAGCTGGGCAGGTTGTTGATTATAGTGGGTAAAGGAAGAAACAGATCAGAATGAAATAAATTATTTTGATTTTTTTTTTACCAAGTTTAATCTGATGATACAGTGCAGATTAGACTGTAGGAGACATAGGCTCAAAACCGAAATCCCAGCACAGAAGATGGAAAGATTGTCCAGACCTAAGATTGGTCTTGGACTGTGATGCTATCTCTAAAAATGGAAAATGAAATGGGTAACAGTGATATCTTGTAATGAGAGTTGAAACTTTGGTGATGTATTAGGTGAACAGGAAAGGAAGTTCTCAAGGTAAAGAATTGGTAGGACTCTGAGGATGACAAAGTCACTGTAGGGAGGAAGGAATTTCCACGTGTAAAACTTCATTCTGTTCCCCTCCTATAGCCAAATAGCCTCATGGATGAAATCACGAAGGAAGTATCTCATTCCATGAAGCCTTACCTTGTGTCTGAGGACTTATATGGAAAATGATCACCAGATTTCAAATAGTAAAGCCAGAGTTGGGACAGAGTGTGAATGAAAAACACAGAAATAAAAACTATTTAAAAAAATTCATGAGTAAATGTAAATATATTGTGTGAAATTTTGACTTAGCCCATAAAACACCTATTCTTTCAGCTCAATAATTTATGGTATCTACATATAACATAAATTAATTAGAACTTTAAGAATTTACGGCAAGGAAGATGGGGTTAACTATTTTGAGCTAATTCTTTTTGAAGAGAAAGCTGACCGTTCTAGGATTATCAACCAGTAGATCAGTGACTCAGCCGTGAGAATGAAAATGTAGGTTCTGTCTATTCTGCATGTACCCAGAGTGAAACCTGGGCAAACCCACGGGTCCCCATTACTTTCCCCAATGGGCCAAAGCTAACATCCCCCATGGGAAATGGCTTTTCTCCTCAGGGGAGCCAGTGGGATGGAGTGGAACAGAGGTTCACCCACTTAGCCAATGAATCTTACGCATAATTAGTTGCTTCTTAGTCTCCTTCTTTATAAAGTAAGAATAATAAACATCTCAGAGCACAGTGATGAAGATTCAATAAGATGTAAAATACTACTACCATAGGCACTGTGTGCGTACACGTACATCAGTGAAGGATTGCTGGGTTGTCCTTTAGATGCACCTTCTTCCGAGCCACCACATTCACTTTCCCTCGGAAATATTGTGTGTAGTATAGTTAAGGATCATGAGAAATGCATTTGTGGTGACTGCAGAGGAAAGAAGAGAAAATTGGTGTAATGGTAACTACCAGAAAAAATACTCAAAAATAATTTCAAAGGTTTTCTACCATAAGGAATGATAGTTTAGAAAGGGAAAGTTTTTAGTGAGGCTTCAATTCATTCTTGTTGAACAGTTGTAAGTATGTAGTTAGTAATATCAAGAAACAGACTGATGTGGCTCTGTATGGTAAAGCACGATTTTCGTTCATTGTAACTAACATCTCTTTTCTATTACACCAGTGAGAAGAAGCTCATTACGGATGCCCTTAATAAGAACCAGTTTCTGAAGAGACTGGACCCTCAGCAGATCAAAGACATGGTGGAATGCATGTATGGGCGAAATTACCAGCAAGGGAGTTACATCATTAAGCAGGGAGAGCCGGGAAATCATATCTTTGTGCTGGCAGGTGGGACTCACAGATTTCCCCAATTATCATCTATCAGCTATTTTGCCTATTTTCTAGGATTTTTTTGCAAACATTTATAGAAACAGAAAACCGTTTATAATTACGGTTGTAAAACTGTTTATAAAATGGTAGTATATGTAGAAAATATAACAAAGTTCACGAAATGGCAACATTGTTGATCTAATCATCATGATAGTAATAATATTTGCTGGATGATTTCTATGTATCAGGCAGCCACAGAATCTTTCATTTTCCCATCTCTGTTATCTCCATGTTACTGCTGGGGGCTTGTCCCAGAGAGGTTAAGTAGCTTATTTAAGGCTGCATGTCTCATAAGTCATAGAAGGAAAACACAAACTAAGGCGATCGGACTTAAGAATCTATACTTTTAATCACAGTGCCATTCAGACAAAAATGTGTTTTCCTTCAAAATGCTTCTGCTAGTGTTGACATTTTTAGGTAGTGTACCAGGGGAAAGAATAATTATTTGTGTACTACTGAAAATATTATGAATATGTACCAATGATTTTAAGAGGTAATTTAAGGTACATTTCACTAATATACAAATCAAATGAATTTCTTACAGTTAAAACAGATATCTTTAGAATCATTTAAATGGTTTCCTTCATCTTTAATCACTTGAACATGCTTGCATGTGGGGAAAATTATAATGGTTAAATAGGCAAAATTATAATGGTTAAATCTCAAATGCATATAGATCATATAATGGGTACTCCAAAAATGTTTTAGATATAGATAAGAAATTATCTGAAGAGGGATTAAGGTTATTAAACACTTTAGCACATTCTTAATTGCCCCACCTTTTTGAGTTGAAGGGAAAAAAGTTAAAATTGGCTTACCCAGATGGAAAGATGACCTTTCCATGTGCTATGACCTTCTACTTTGTACTATAGTTCTTGATAACGTCGGTAATGCATTACTCTTGTTTTCTCATGACCTTCAGTTTGGGGCAGAAGTTGCCCATCTAAATACATTAATAAATATACTAATTATTATTCTATTAGTAAATTATTCTATTAGTATTCTATTGTTAAATAATAATTATTTTATTCTGTTTTTAGTGTAGAAAAGATTGTTTTCTTAAACTTCAATTCTGTAGACATTCCAATTTTATGATTATATATTATTTCTCATATTCACCATTGTAGGCACCTTTAAAATTATACAGTCATTCCCAAGTAATTATTCTACTTAAGTATTTGAGTCACACTTTTAATTTAGCCAGCTTTCAATTGTTTTAGAAACAGGTGATCTAGAGCAATTTTTTCCTCTTGTGGCTTTTCTCTTGGCCTGAATTTCAATTCTGCTTTAGCAACAGTAGAGCATTCTAGCAAGAGAAGATAAGTCATTAAATCAATAAATATTTATTGAACCTGTTAGGAGAGGATGAGCAAGTCGTGTCAGCCCATCTTGTTCCTTTCCAGTAGTTGTGATGAAAGGCTCAGGGAGGTAAGAGGTTGAATAGTAGTCAGCACCAGAATAGCTATTGAAATCAGAGCTATAGCATACATAGAAATGAAAGTTGGATGATTTCTTATTTGCTTTAATTATGGTGTCATCTAAGGACTGAATTGTCTCGTTTAATTACCTGGTTGAGCAAATTAATTTGATAATTAAAAGTCTCCCTTTTATAAAACATGGCATGAATAGCAAGTAATAAAGGCATATTGAGCCTACATTTTTGATATCCCATATAATTCTTTGGCATTGCTCTGGTCACCTGAGCCATAGCCGAGTAGAAAAAAAACCTTTTAGAACAATAAGATTCATGTTATCAACTGGACAGTACCATTAAGTGGCTTTTATGGAATAGAATTTAGCTTTAATGAGAAATTATTAAATTACATATCTATCCTCTAGCATTTGGGGCCAAAATAGGTGTTTTATTTTCTTATTAGAATGTAAGTTCTATAAGAATAAGTGTATTTTCTCTTTCATCCTTATCTGTACCATTCTGGTAACTGGTACATTTCTGCACAATGTGGGTACTCAGATCAGATTTGTTGAATAAAAGGATGGACAGAGAAGACCCAGAGCTACTTAGTGGTGAATTAGGAAGAGGAAAGACTAATTCTTTAAGGGAAAGAGATATTGCCTCATCATTTTTCTGCCTTTATAAAATTAGATCTTTTTTGGTGATGTTTGTGGTTGCATAAAGTTTTGTTTATATTTATATTTATATTTGTTTATATTTGTTGAAAAGAGAAAAGGTGAATAAAGTTGCCAGGGTAAAAATAATTGGGCAAGCATTGCTTAAAATGCTGTTTATATTTGTTGAAAGAGAAAGGTGAATAAAGTTGCCAGGGTAAAAATAATTGGGCAAGCATTGCTTAAAATGCCGCCTAGGCTAAGCGAAGGGCCAAATCTTTGCAATTTCTGTGTGTAATTAATATGTATTACGTTTGAATGAATAAGAGGGGAGACAACAATTGAGGTACCAGGAAATGAATTGCCCAAGTTCACACAGCCAAAAAGTGAAGATAGCCAGGACTCAGCCACATAATATGACTTCACAGCCAGTGCCCTTTCTGGTTACACCAAGTTGTCCTTCCATCACTGTGAACAACTGGTCTGTGCTTTTAAAGACATATCTTGATTATTTGGCATCTAGTAAAAAAGAAATAGTTTCATGTATTTTCATAGGGTAGAATGAATTTTAAACAAAACACTTACTGTATATTGCTTCATGGAAAGAGCTTTGTAACAGGGATGATAAACATTAACAAAAGCTAATATTTGCACAGCAATTACTATGTGCTAGCCATAGTTCCTTACCTGTGTTAACTTACTTAAATCATTCTTACAACTATATGAAATAATGATTATTATTTTCCCTACTGTTGATGAGGAACTCTACATAGAAAGGGTAACTTTCTTAAAATGACCCTGCTTAATAGTAGGTGGCAGAGTTGATTCACCCTACACTCTTAACCCCCTTCTTATAGTGAGAATCATAAAATATCCTACCTATATCTTTGGTGCACTTTCTGTGTTTCATTTTTCTAATTTATGGAATCTAAGTGGATTGTGATTTGCATTTTTTTTTTTAAATTCTACTCAATAGAGGGTCGACTAGAGGTGTTCCAAGGGGAGAAATTGCTATCAGCCATCCCTATGTGGACCACATTTGGGGAACTAGCTATTTTATACAACTGTACAAGGACCGCCTCCGTGAAAGGTAATAGGGAATGAAATGCTTTTACTTTGATATGTTACTAAATGTTAAAGATAATCTAGTTTATATTACAATTACATCCGATTCAGTCTTTTAGTCTTCCATTTTGCCCCATATGTTCTTCTTATTAAAATAGAAGTGCTCGCTCTGCTTATACATAGTTTTATATTGAAGTACTTGTCTAAATAAGTTAAAAAGATACCTGCATATAAAATATCAGATACCTGCCTAGAATATAAAAATGGTTTATACTGAATGACTCCAATATTTGCTTTAATTGCCGCTTGAGTTTTTACTACAGAGGTGTCTGCCTTTGGCTCATTCGGAATGTTTTCTTTTCAGCCTCTAAAAGTTCTGAGCATATTACAAGCCAGAAAAAATAGTAAGTCAAGGAAAATGTGTAAATATCAAAAGGAATATGAACGAGAGTTTGCCTGAATGACTTTTGGAGATAGCATAACTGCTTCTCCCAAGGATTCCCGTTTTACTGACTTTATGGCAGTGTCGGGTTTTCTTCTGAAAAGTTGATATAATTGTGATGTTTCTCAATGTGTGGGATGGGGTTTGCTGAGAAATTTGGTAAAAATTCAGATTCTGGAGCTCTACTCCCAACCTGACTCAGAATCTCTTGTGATAGGTCCTAGGCATCTATATTTTTAACAAGAGTAACAAGCTGATTCTAATTTACCTTAAAGTTTACTAATCCAGAGTTTTGTATTGGATCTATTTTGTAGGCTTTCATTACTCTTCTTAAAAAAGTTTACAATCACATTTTTGTCTCAAGTGTTTGAGAGTAGCTGCTTCTGTTCCTTTCTTTTTAGATTGTATGGTTGACTTTAATGTCTTTACTGTAAAATAAATTATCTCATAAACTTTCTTCCATAGTCTTTTACAAATAAGTTGCATGCATTTTATACAAAAGTGACCTTAGAGATTCTTAAATTATGATATTTGCTCCCTATAGCAACAGTGTCTGAACAAAATAAAAAGACACATAAAAACACACACATACACACAGAGCTCTTTAACTTTCAATTACCTGCCTGTGAATTTTTCACTCTCCAGATTAGCTACAAATTGACAGGTTTTCTCTTGTGTCACAGCATGAATCTGGAGTACATCCTGATTATGTAGTGCATAATTGGGAATTATAAACTAATTTGAATATCATCCTAACGAAAACATAATTAGAAAAGAAATCTTTTGCTAGTCTCCTCCAAATCAGAGTGTCTTTCAAAGCCAAAGTGATTTATAAAATTAATATTTACTTTCTCTGTCTTCTTCCATTTGCATGTTTGACGAGTACATTCTAAGAAATGTCATTTTTATGTAAACATGTAATAAATGCATCAATTTACAATTTGGAATGGTTTCTCAATGTGTTGCTAAACAATGTTTTATTGTTTTTTCCTGAAGCTATTACCAATGTTAAAACGTGGGCCCTAGATCGAGAGGTGTTCCAGAATATAATGAGGAGAACAGCCCAAGCTAGAGATGAACAGTACAGAAATTTTCTCAGAAGGTAAGGCTGATACTGGGGGAAGTGTGGATGGTGGGGTGGAGGGTCGGGCATAGTGCAGAGAGGTTGGCTTTATTAGAATGATTATTTTATTTTATTTTAGAATGATTATTTTATTATAGCTTCCTCCATTTAAACATTTCCCGCATGATTAAACCAAAGGAATAAAAATACTCCCTTGTAGTAAATACCACTATATATCAAAAGTTAGATTTAATTTTCTTTTTTTTTGTGGAGACAGAGTCTCACTCGATCGCCCTTGGTAGAGTGCCGTGGCATCACACTGCTGACAGCAACCTCCAACTCCTGGGCCTAGGCGATTCTCTTGCCTCAGCCACTCGATCGCCCTTGGTAGAGTGCCGTGGCATCACACTGCTCACAGCAACCTCCAACTCCTGGGCCTAGGCGATTCTCTTGCCTCAGCCTCCCGAGTAGCTGGGACTACAGGCGCCCGCCACAACGCCTGGCTATTTTTCTGTTTTGCAGTTCGGCCGAGGCTGGGTTTGAACCTGCCACCTTCGGCACATGGGACCGGCGTCCTACTCGCTGAGCCACAGGTGCCGCCCTAGATTTAATTTTCATTAGCCTTGTGTACTGATTTATTTCTCTTGCTAGTTTTTGCCCTTGTATTCTTGAATTTATAGTGTAGAATACAGAGAAATATGCAGAAATCCTAAAATATTCAGTGAGTTGCTCAGTTGATTTTGAAAGACACTTGGACTTTGGAAATGGCAGACAAAAAAAATAACCTTTCTAACAATATTTTGCTTATAATATTAAAAATATTTTTTACTGTCATTTCTTGCTTTACTTGAGTAATTCTTTTTTATTTGCCTAGTCACACCATCTTCCAAATTACTGTTATTTGTAGAAAATTGACTCAGAGAGGGATCTTTGCAATCCATTCATTTTGTGTGCTATTTTATATGTACCTCAACAACTTAGACACATCAATTTATAAGAAAACAAATGTCTGTGTAAATGAAAAACCAGTTCCACTTTAAAACATTCTTTTGAGAGTGTAAGTACTTTATTTAAACTATTTCTGTATCTTCTGTGGGAGTTTTGGAAGTCTTTCAAGCTGCAACATATAACTGTAATGAAATGTTACCTGTAACAAGTGATAATCATAATTATTTGTCATGTAATTTCCAAAAATAAATTCTTAATTCTTTTTAAATATGATGATTTTATCAGGCATAAAAAGCCTTCAGAGCCAATGATCTCAGGGCTGGACAGTGCCTCACATACAAGTGAGGGCTCAATAAATAACAAATGAATGCATTGTTGATCAGCAGAATGTCATAGGCATTACAGGTGCTCATGCTGTAGCGTCTCAATGATTTGCCCTCCCAGAGACAGTCATGACTCCTGGCAGACAGCAATGGTAATGACAAGTGGGGGCTTTAGACAGTTTATTGTGGGATCTGCCTGAATCTAGTTGATCATGAAGCCAGCAACAGAACGGCAATAGTCAATCGGCATTTAAAGCCAATAAGCCACACTATGCAAAGCCCCCAAAGGGACACACATTTAAACCAGGGCCCGTGGGTGGCGTTAGAGTGCCTGAGATAAAACCAGAAAGCAGCGCACGGCAGTTCATTCCCTTGGAGTCCACTATGTTCTGTCTCGGACAAAAAGCTCAGATAATTGGCTGGTGTGCATCACTTTTTTCCTTTCCTCCTTCTGTCATTTTGTTAATTCATTCATTCAACAAATGCTTATTACTGGCATTAAACATTGTACATTCTGTATTGAGAGAGAGATAAACCTAATTCTTGCTTCTGTAGTGGGGGGAAAGATGAAACATTTTTCCTGTATCTTTTTCCCCACCAGTCCCCGAAGGTAATAGGTTTATAGGAGAGAATTTTCAATGACATTGTAGATACCAGTTTGAAACGGAAATAAAACCTTTGATGATAGCCTGGGTTAATCAATGGAAAGTTCTGATTTCCCTTTTACCATTTCATCCATGGGAAGATGTATTAAGGGAATTTATTTCTCTCTGTTTCATAATATACAGTAAGCTTTTTCCATTTATTATGAAGTATGTGGCATTCTACATTCTATATATGGTAGGTAGGTACACACGTAATGTATAAAACTCCCTAACAACGTAAGCACCAGGAGGCCACTGTCCAACCAGGGAGTAGCAAGTGAGCACCCTTGTTGCCGAAGTTCTCATGTCCTCCTCTGGTCATTTCCAGGCTCCCCGTTCCCTCTCTTTGGGGGGAGGGTCTACATTCTGAAGTTTAGTTATTGTTCCCTGGATATTCTTTATAATTTTTCCCGTGGCTTGAGTTAGCCTGTTTTTGAACTTTATATAGGCTCTGGCTACAATGACTTTTAAAGATAGATAGCTAATGAAGATAATTTCAGTGCTAATTCCCATGTTCTTCCCCACTCCTGGATTTGGTCTTCACTTAATACCGAGGCTGTGGACAAAAAATTTATCCTTTACAAGCAGAGCTCCTCACCCAAGTTGATAGAGGGGGTAGACAGGGAGAAGAACACACTTTTGGGTGTGATTTACTTTGAAAACTAACAACAAATTTTCCCCCTAAATAGACAAACATGTGACTCACTCTCTGCCATATGGTATCTTACTATTTTCATTTACTTACCTAGGAAACTTGTCTATGTATATATTATAGATATAGATACTCAGAGATACTTATATGTATATATAGGAAATTATAGATGACAGTTATTTACATGTTTTCTTGGAAAAATTAGAATCGATTATATTGTTAAAATCGTTCGCAAAGATTTTAGAATCTACATATATGTGTGTGTTTATGCTTTAATTCAGGAAGATAATTAAAGGTTTCTTTAAATTTTAAAGTGTATCCTTGCTGAAGAATTTACCAGAAGATAAGTTAACCAAGATCATTGACTGCTTGGAAGTGGTAAGAAATTTTTAAATACACCAAAAAATTTTATTAGACAGTGTTAGAATCTAGTCATATTATGAGCAATGAAAATAAATAAAAAAGATCACCAGTTTAGAGAGATGAAGAGCCTTTTTCTATCATGAAAAACCTTTGGCCAACTCGCCCTAAAGTAGGGGCTGGAAAGGCTTTAGACTCTTGAAATGTATAAAAGGAAATTGGATTTGCATGTGTGAAGTGAAATTGCATTTACATATTTTAATCTTTTAGTATATTTTATAAACTAATCTGCCTTACTCAAGAGACATTTGATTTTCTGCAATTAACATCACAATCCCTTGCAGAGTTTTCATAGTATAAAGCAGTCAGCGAAGCATAAGTAGGAAATGGAGCAGAGAAAGGGTATGTTGGTCCTTTTGGTGACAAGCCTCTGAATCAGACTATGAAACACTTTATACTTGAGCACTCTAGGCTACAAAAATATACTTTAAAAAACTGTACTCAAGAAGCACTTTATCTATTTTAACATCGAGGGGGAAACAGCATATTGGAATGTGTTCAAAAAGTCATTTTAGGCATCACCCAGATGGTTTGGTTCTAGTCCAAGACTACTCAAGTCTTTTCATGAATAATGCTTTTATGATATGTACCTTGGAGTCTAATGATATGCATTTTCTGCAAAGCTCTTTAGATTTCAGAGATTAAAATTCAAAGAAAATAGGCTTGCAAACTTTTCGGGGAGGTCAATTTCATTGAAACCCAAATGGCTTTTGTGGAATTTAAAGGAGGTAAGGAATAGTAAAGAAATCACTTATAGACTTTAAGATTTTATAAAGTTGTAGGATGGAAAAAATCCTGCAAGGCTGATTGTTGACAGATTCATGCCTCTGTCAATCACAGTGTTGCAATGTAACTAATATCTGCTGAGAAGGGAGCAGGGACCACTTTATCCTTAAGTGTAAGTGACACCAGCAGTGTTGCCATTTACAATTCATGGAACCCATCCAGCAGTTTATCAAGGACAGGCTCTGATGACGTGGTGCCTGGCCCTGTGCCCCCAGGGGATTCTGATATGAAGTCATTTTCTAGAAGACTGCTCAGCCTGCAACTCCTGGGATTTTCCCAGTGTAACATAACCCAATCACAGATGTTACAAATTAATAATTCATCTTAATTTCTGAGGGTTTCTTTTTTTAAATCCAGAGAGGCTCTATATTTTTTTGTTAACCAAGGAAATCTTTTTCTAATATAATACTAATAGAGTAATTCACCAGAGGGGAATTCTATGTTGCCAGCAAATATGAAAATTTAGTATCATAAAAAATAAATGGTAAACTATAGCATTTATATATTATACCTTTTATATATTTATAGCAACCACAGACAATATCTATAGACCATATAGATGGAGGCTAAAATACAGTATTACTTAACACAATTCCAGTTTGAAAGTATCAGTTTTTCAAACATTCTGGAAAGGCTTTGCTATCTCTCAGCATTTGCAGTCAGTAGCACAATCTATAAAGGGCTCTTTATTCATACCTGCAAACAAATGTGTCTCTGTAATGTGTGAAAGTTCTTAAATGCAAAAGTGATTAACAAGGGGGTAATGGGATCTGTTTAGTTCTAAGAAAAGCATGTGATTTATCAGCATAGCTTGAACTAATGACCCACCAACTTGGTCCTCACAACAGCCAATCTCTAATGCACTGGAGTTCTGACAGAGTGCCTGCTGAGGCCTAGGACCAGCTGTCCCACAAATTGGCCACATAATGTTTGAGAAAAACAGGCTGGATATCTCTTGCTGTTTAGGAATTGACTTGGGAGTTCTGTCGCTGGGGGGGGGGGGGTGAGAAAAGAGGGGATTAGAATTTTCTATCACCAAGCAGTTGATCTGATGTATTTAAGATCACTGTTAAACTCCTAGACCAAATGGCCCTGATTGTGCAGTGTTCCAATGGCATTTTTTACTTTAGCTTAAATTACTCAGTTCTAGAAGCCTTTGAGCTTCTGCCCATGTCATGTTCTGATGGGAAAATGAGAGTGGGAATAATACCAACTTACTCACTGGTGTGCTTTAAAGAGTTAACTAATAAAAATCATAAAGCATGATTCAGATTTGGAATGGAATGAATAGATTAATGATAATGAAAATGATTTGTGACTTATGCCCCCGACAGTTGTGGAGTGTGGAACATGGGATTGGAAGGAGTTTCTGTCCCTGCACATGGTCCAGGACTCGACCATGGGTCCTCCTGAGTTATGAGCATTGTGATTAATCATAGTCACCTCACTCTATCGCGGGGCTCTGGTGTTTGATCCAGTGGCCTTCTGCACTGTGACTCCGACCTGCCACCTTTCACAAAGCCAGAGGTGTGGACGGGTGGGAAAGGGGATGGGACGTCCTTGACCTTATTCAGACCACCTGTTGACGCTAGTTAGAAGGCCGATTCCCAGGTACCAACTTACACTTCACTGAAACAGGAACACAGGTGGCGGTCCCCAAATCCACATTTTAAGATTTTTAACAATGGGATTCTTATGCTCATTAGAGTTTGAGAGCCACTGGTTTTGTCATGAATAGAATACATATATTTAGAGTTTGCTGCAGTCTGCCTCATCACTCAGGAATTTTCCATTTTTAATCATTTTTGTAAAAGTCCAGTCTTTCTTCCTTGTAATCCCTACTAAAGCTTGCATAAACCAATTCTTCCCCTCATTTCAATGGTTTCGTGGATTTTGCCACCATTTATGGAAAAATGAGCTAAAGGTGGGGAAGCCAGGCGTTGTAGAAAGTTTACTAGAGCAGCGTCTGGACTGCGGAGTATGTGGGTCTGCTGTCTGTCTCTGTCACTAGCAGCTGACAGTAACTGTGGGGGGTATTACACGATCTCATCCGTAAAGTAAGGAGGTGATGGGCCACATCTGTCGGCTCTGTCAACAGTTAAATAACAGAATTCTGTATGTGGCATGTCCAAAGAGGAATAATTTCTGTTGATTTTCAGTTTGTAGCATTTAGTTCCTTGAAAGTAACTGTTAATCAGGTGCTAATTTATCCCTGAATGACTGATAAGAGCCCACCTGATGAAATGTGTGTGATTTAAAATTTCTGAGATATATCAACCATTGTACTTGGAAAGCAAAAATAACTCGTAACAGTCCAAATAACTGTAAACAAGTTTTTAAACAACAAACTTGTGTGTGCACACATGTGGTACATTTGGTTGTATATCATCAATATTTCTTTGTAATGAAGATTTCTGGCCATCAACTATATAATGACAGTAATATTTTGAAAATATTGTCCCTAATGGATATGAGGAATACTGGACTCAATTTCTAATTCCTTGAATGGCAGTTGTTAGGAAGATTCTACATACACACTAAGTAGTTCTTTTATTATTTCCAAGTATTTATCATCATGAAAGATCAACATTAGAATTTCTTATATGTGAATTCTATTATTTAAGATAGATTTATCCCTAGGAAGTCTCAGCTTATCACTCCTTTCTTTTTATTTATGAATGTGGTATCTCTTGCATATGTTTGTGTAATTGGAAAACCCTTGGCGGGGAAAGACTCTAAGAAAGTCATCGTCTTGCTCCTTTGTCCTTATCCTCCATCAACTTGGAGTTTTCTTCTGGGCTGATATATTCTATTTACATGCACCCATGCACTATAATTTTGCTAGATTATCACAGAACGAGCATTTTATTTACAGTGAAATGGGCCACAAACCTTAACTAGGTTATGAAACCAAATTAAAGGAATTTTTTTTAATCAGAGTAGTATTATTTTAAACAATGTTTTTTTTTTTTTTATAATTGCATTGTGCATGCTTTTGGGTGTGTATTAGGTGTATGTGTGTGTATTCCTTACTCTGGACCAGAAAACTATTGCTCAACAAGACAGAGTCCATGGCTTCTTGGCAATCCCTATAAGGGACCCCTTTGCAATGTAACCACAAGCATGATAACCACACTATTTGGATTTCTCTTTTTGGTCTTGGTGACCACTCTGGCTTGACTGGCTCCACTCCCCAGTTGACAAACACTAGGCTATCTAGCATCACAGCCAGCACTTACCGCTATATATTTTTGGCCTGACCTATTTCCACAGTGTTTTCTGATCTATGAAGTTACTGTCAACATGCCGTGAGGTATTATTTATCTTTTTTCCATGGTTTGGGGTGACAAAGAATCATTCCTGGGAAAAGTACCACCCGGAAGGTTGTCCCTTATGAAATAACAAAGCTCTTCCTTAGTGTCCCCTTTCAAAATTTTATCCCTTTGAACTCACCTGGTTGATAGGAATTCGAGTTACACCTCTGCATCCATCAAAGGCTTTGTCATAACTGAAGAACAACGTGGGAGCAGTTTGGAAATTCACCCCGTCCCTACTGCTCCACGTGGGTGATAGGGGCGGGGATTGCCAAGACACTGGGAAAGACTGACAACAGTCTGAAGTGGGACATCCAGCCGGGCCCCATGGTCATAAAGATAATTGAACTTCTCTACACAGTGACGATGTCTGGACCTCAGGGTCCTGGCCATTCCATGAGAGCCATTGTCGCCTCTGCTGTAAAATCAAGCCTGTTTACAGTCAAGGTCTGTGATGAAGGTCAAACGAGCTAGAAAGGAGAATTCGAGTAAGCAAACTGTGAGGCAGAGAAACTCAAAATATCATTGTTTAAATAAAGTGGAAGTTTGTCGCTTGTTCACACAACTGTCCAGGGACAACAATTGGCTTCACATGGTCACTCGGGAGCTCACCGATGGCTCCTCTGCCATTTCCCACTGGTGGTTTTCACAGTCCCTGTGGGCCATGCTGTTAAAATGGGAAAAGCACAAAGACACGTGTGAAAGGGGTTCACAGGCCTGGCCTGGAAGTGGAAGATCATGTCTACTCAGATTCTTTTACAAAACAGAAGTGAATGAATGGCTGCAGCTCACAGCAGGGGGGCTGAGGAGGGTAATTACCTGGACGTTTGTAGAGGCCTGCAGGGGGACTTTGATGCTCTGCTCACAGCCTCTTTCACGGGAGTTAATAGTCACCAAGTGCCTCGTGTGCATCAAATGGTCCACTGGGTGCTTTCAATGGCCTGTCTCACCTCGTCCTCAGATGCCATTAGGTGTGGTAGCTAACGCAGTATTAAGTTGACAGCAAAGGAAACTGGGTTCCAGAGGGTGTAAAAGCTAAGCAATTACCATCCTCCGTCTCAACATGGCAGTCAGGAACGGAAGAGTTACTGTGCTTTACATGGTCTTGGTGCTTCACAGAACATTATCTTTAATCGCCTTGTTGTGGAAAGTGGAATGGCACCCGCAACATGCCCAGACCCTGATCCTTGGAGTGTGTGCTTAGGTTTCGTATACTTTTCTTTTTTGCAGTTTTGGCTGGAGCCGGGCTTGAGCCCACCACCCCCAGTATATGGGGCCACCGCCTTACTCCTTGAGCCACAGGCACCACCCTGTGCTTAGGTTTTATATGCATAGCGAAAGGGACTTTGCTCAGGTTCTTAAGGTTCTTTTTTTTTTTTTATTAATTATTTTTTATTAAATCATAACTTTATACATAAATGCATTTATGGGGTTCAGGGTACTGCTTTGATATACAATGTGAAATGTTTACATTAAACTAAGTAGCACATCCATCACAATTATAGTCATTTCTTAATAGTTTTTTTTTTTTTCCAAGGTGAATGAATGTATCAATGAATGGATACAGTCCTTTCATGGAATTGAGGCCTAGGAAATTCACAAGAAATTGACCTAGGCATAGGAGATGGGGGTTCCACATTTAGTCTTAAGTGTGAAGTGAAGGAGACACCAAGGC
>CAUYON010063381.1:0-10660 GCA_963573935.1 Arctocebus calabarensis
ATGGAAAATCCTCAAAGAACTCAAATTAGGTCTACTATATGACCCCGCAATTCCACTACCAGGCATCTACCCAAAACAAAAAATCATTTTATCATAAGGACATTTGCATTAGACTGTTTATCACAGCTCAATTTACAATTGCCAAGATGTATAAACAACCTAAGTGCCCATCAACCTATGACTGGATTAACAAACTATGGTATATATATATATACACACCATAAAATACTATTCAGTTAATAAAAAGACGGTGACTTTACATCTTTTGTATTAACCTGGATGGAGATGAAAAATAAATATCCAGGCTCGGCGCCTGTGGCTCAGAGGGCTAAGGCGCCAGCCACATACACCTGAGCTGGCGGGTTCGAATCCAGCCCAGACCCACCAAACAACAATGATAGCTACAACCAAAAAAATGGCCAGGCGTTGTGGCGGGCGCCTGCAGTCCCAGCTAATTGGGAGGCGGAGGCAGGAGACTCGCTTAAGCCCAGGAATTGGAGATTGTTGTGAGCTGTGATGCCACGGCACTCTATCCAGGGTGACAGCTTGAGGCTCTGTCTCAAAAAAAAAAAAAAAAAAAAAGAAAGAAAAATAAATATCCAATGTACTCTATTAAAATGAAGCAAGGAGACTAGTGGTTCTCAACCTAACTGCCACGTTGTTACAAATGGAAAAAAAGGGGTCATGACCCACAGGTTGAGAACCACTACAGTAGACGATCTAGTTCATATCCACAGAGTAGAAAAACTTATTTCAATTCAATTTGGGGAGAGGGAGAATAAGAAAGCAGGGAAGGGGAATGAGAGAAGAGGGAAAGTAGAGGAGGGGTATTGGGGATGCTCCCACTTAATGGGCACAATATAGGGATATATGGCACACCTTTTGGGTGTGGGACAATTACAAGAGGGACTCTATCTAACAAATTTAAATACTATGACCTGGTTGTTTGTACCCTCACATTAACCTGCAATAAAAATATATTTTCTTGGGTGGCGCCTGTGGCTCAAAGGAGTAGGGTGCCGGCCCCATACACTGAAGATGGCAAGTTCAAACCCAGCCCCAGCCAAAAACTGCAAAAATATATATATATATTTAATATATATTTTTTAAATATATATTTATATATAAATATATTATGTTATATTATAAGAATATATTATATAATATAAATAATATAAATATATGAGAATATAATATATATTTAAATATATTTTTCTTTTTTAAAAGTAAAGAAAAGTAAAGGCTGCTTTCCTCTTACGTATTTTACTTTAATGTGTAAGAGGAAAGCAGCCTCTACTTTTCTTATTTATTATTATTATTTTTTTGAGACAGAATCTCAGTTTGTTATCCCTGGTAAAGCATGGCTCACAGCAACCTCAAACTCTTAGGCTCAAGTGATTCTCTTGCCTCAGCCTCCTGAGTAGCTGGACTACAGACGCCTACCACAATGTCCCACTATTTTTTAGAGACAGGGTCTTGCTCTAGTTCAGGTGCTCTCCGAACTCGTAAGCTCAGATGATCAACTTGTCTCATCCTCCCAGAGTGCCAGGATGAAAGCAGCCTTTAGAACAATAATTTTTTTTTTTTTAGAAAGAGCCTCAAGCTGTTGCCCTGGGTAGAGTGTTTTGGTGTCACAGCTCTCAGCAATCTCATACTCTAGGGCTCAAGCAATTCTCTTGCCTCAGCCTCCCAAGTAGCTGAGACTACAGGCACCAGCCAAAATGCTATTTTTTTATTTTTTTGAGACAGAGCCTCAAGCTGTCACCCTGGATAGAGTGCTGTGGCATGACAGCTCACAGCAACCTCCAATTCCTGGGCTCAAGGGAGTCTCCTGCCTTCGCCTCCCAGGTAGCTGGGACTACAAGCGCGTGCCACAATGCCCGGCTATTTTTTGGTTGCAGCTGTCACTGTTGTTTGGTAGGCCTGGGCTGGATTCGAACCCGCCAGCTAAGGTGTATGTGGCTGGTGCCTTAGAGGCTTGAGCCACAGGCGCTGAGCCAATGCCAGCTATTTTTTGTTTATAGTTGTTGTTTGGCAGGCCCAGGCTAGATTCGAACCCACCAGCTATGGTGTATGTGGCTGGCACCTTAGCCACTTGAGCTACAGGCGCCAAACCTAGAACAGTAATTTTCAACTGGTATGTGTGAAAGGACCTTAGGTGTGCAATAAAATTTTTAAAATTATTTTCAACAGAATTTCAAAGCACAGTAAATATATTCTTGATTTTTACTGGGTTTTTTTGATCAATATAATTTAAGTATGCCACAAAAGTTTAACTATACGTTTAAGTGTGCTCTGAGGTAGAAAAGATTGAAAACCACTGCTGTAGAACAAAGCATTCTCCTAATCATACCAATTTTAGTTTCACTTGACAAAGAAATTTGCTAAGAAGGTTAACTGAGGACTTCCACTGGCCTGTTACCAGCATTAAGTCTCTACATAAAATCAAGCTACATTCCACATTGTAGCAAACACTTGATTTATGGTTAGTTCCTGGGGGGGGGGGGGTTGGAGACAGAGTCTCACTATATTGCCCTCGATAGAGTGCTGTAGCATCACAGCTCACAGCAACCTCAAATTCTTGGGCTTAAACGATTCTCTTGCCTCAGCCTTCCAAGTAGCTGGGACTACAGGCGAACGTTCACCACAATACCTGGCTATTTTTTTGTTGCAGTTGTCTATTGTTGTTAGCTGGCCCAGGTTGGGTTCAAACTTTGTGTATGTGGCTGACACCATAACCACTGTGCTATGGGAACTGCGCCTGTGGTTAGTATCATAAAAGAAAAAAAAAATAGATCACATTCAGATGTTAACATCAAGATGAGGAAGCTTGTATAGAGCAAATGAATTCCAAGAATGTAAACTGATATTTTAATTGCCCCTTTTTACTAAAACATTCTTTACTGGTTTAAGTTTTTAGATTTACTAGATTGGTTTTTATCCCCTTGCTATGCCAGTCTTGGCTTTTGTCCCCTTGCTATGCCAGTCCCAAGGATATACTCCTTAAAAGACAACTGGTCCTATGTGAAAAGAATTATGACAAATGCTAAAATTACTAGGCAAACCTTTAAGGAGAAACAAGGTATTACAGAGTGTCACAGTATCTCGCCTAAAACATCTATTTGGTGGTTTAAATGTATGCCTACAAATTCTTTGATACTTCCTCTCTCAAGGAGGTGGCTGGTGGTCAGCTCCCTTAAAGTTGGGTTGGGCTTCTAACAAACAGGTCATAGAAAGGTAAAAATAGTAATGTTAGGGACACTGGTATTTTTTAAGACAAGAATTTATCGGCTCGGTGCCTGTGGCTCAACGGGCTAAGGCGCCAGCCACGTACACCTGAGCTGGCGGATTCGAATCCAGCCCGGACCTGCCAAACAATGACGGCTGCAACCAAAAAATGGCCGAGCATTGTGGCGGGCACCTGTAGTCCCAGCTACTTGGGAGGCGGAGGCAAAAGACTCACTTAAGCCCAGGAATTGGAGGTTGCTGTGAGCTGTGATGCCACAGCACTCTATCCAGGGTGACAGCTTGAGGCTCTGTCTTAAAAAAAAAAAAAAAGAATTTACCAGCCCCTTCATATGCTGGCAAATTAATAAACTACTGTTTCCTTCTCAAACTGCTTGCCCGCATTTTTCTGATGTGGCTTCGGAGAACAAGGGCCAAACTTTCACCAACAAACTGACCTTGATTTTCCAACTGTCCTGATTTAAACTTGGGTTACATTAATTTATCAAAAAAAAAAAAAAAAAATGTACGAGTCATTCCACAAGCAATTTTAAGCTAATATTTTTTCTTAATACTGAAGTAATTCCTGTTCATTGAGGACTTTTTAGAAAACAGAATTAAGTTTTAAAAAAAAAAATAGGGCAAACTGAAAAAGCGGCACTCAACAGGAAGAAATCTTACAGACTACCAAGGCTTGTACAAAAGGTCTTTATTGGCGGGGGATGCTGCAGAGCAGCATTGAAGAGGAGGGAAAAGAGAGAGAGAGAGGGAAAGAGAGGGGGTAAAGGAGGTGAGAGTAGAGAGAGGAAACAGGAGAGAGAAGAGAGAGAGGAGAGGAGAGAGGAAAGAGAGACAAAAGAAAAGCATACCCTTATATAAGGTTGGTTAGGGGAGGTGACGGGATGGTAGCATAGCCAATAAGGAGTTACTGCTCTGGTGAGAACAGCTGTTGGGGGCGGGCCATAGTTTGAAATTTTCACTGAATGATTGGGATAGGGAGATGAAGTTTTGCAATTACCTAACACAAACTGCTAGGTAAATTTGAATCAGAACATCTGACCTGAGCGACCAAATTTTCTTTTCTAAAATTTATGCCAACTTCGTGTGGCTAGAGTCTGCAAAGGTGCTACTGGCAACAGACCTAAGAGATCAATCCTTTTTCCAGATGGGCAAATTCAGATCCCACCACCCAAGAGACTTTTCCAAATGCTGTGCAGGAAGAAGAAATATAACAGTTGCTCTTCCTCTTGAGAAGAAAATTGCTGAATTGGTGGCCATGCCTGAGGCTCAGGGAGTAGGGCGCCAGCCTGGTGTACTGAGGGTGGAGGGTTCCCACCCAGGCCCAGTCAAACTGCAACAAAAGGAAAAATAGCCAAGCATTGTAACAGGCACCCGTAGTCCCAGCTACTCGGGAAGCTAAGGCAAGAGAATCACCTAAGTCTAGGAGTTGGAGGTTGCAGTGAACTCCGTAGTCTATTGAGGGTGCCAGAGTGAGACTTTGTCTCTACAAAAAAAAAAGGATGCTGAAATGGTATGAAATGGTATTTGAAGCCCCATCCAGGATCACCGAGTGCAGGGACAGTGGAATTTCAGGCAGAAATAGGGAAACGTTACAGAGTCACTGATCTTCCTTATGCTTAAATAAATTCATTAAACCCCCTCAAAAAAAAACAATAACTTTGGTTCAGCGCCTATGACTCAATGGGCTAAGGCGCCAGCCATGTATACCTGAGCTGGCAGGTTCAAATCCAGCCCAGGCCCACCAAACAATGACAGCTGCAACAAAAAAAAAATGGCCAGGCATTGTGGCGGGTGCCTGTAGTCCCAGCTACTTGGGAGGCAGAGGCAGGAGACTCGCTTGAGCCCAGGAATTGGAGATTGCTGTGATGTCACAGCATTGTATCCAGGGTGACAGCTTGAGGCTCTGTCTCAAAAAAAAAAACAATAACTTTACAGTGGAGAAACCTGGTAATCCTCTTAATCAAGTGATCAAAGTTCACATAACCAGTAATAAATCATGTTAACATAATACGCTCTTCTAGATATGTTAAGAGCATGTCCTTTGTGTGGTAATTCTTCCTAAAAATTCATAATCCAGTCTAATAATGAAAAAATATCCACAAACCCAAATTTTGGAACATCCTACACAATACCCAAAGAGTACTCTTCAAAAATCAAGGTTCTGACCTATCCCAGATTCACAGCATAGACAAGCCCTCTTGACTAGCACAATACAAGTGGATGAGGATGCTTTACAAAATCAAGAAGGTATTGGCCAGCTTCCCCCAGGAAGAACGAAGTGTCTCCAAAATCATAGGCAGCGATCCAAAAGTCAACAATTTTCTGTACACCAATTGAAAGTGTGTCATCCTAAGGAACATATCGACAAGCTAGCCTTTGCTAACATCTACACAAAGCATGCCCATTAGATGATAGTGCCCAAATATAAGCCCAGCAGATTCTATTAACACCTCGAAAGATGTGTTGGAGAAGCTGAGGATCCGTCACACCATGCAGAAGGCACCTGTTTTAATATGAGTATCAGCCTTTCACTGGAATGACCAATGACCCCACTGACTGGACTAAAGATAGTAAGAAGGTCAGCATGACTGAAAAAGGGTAGAAGTTTAGAGTTGTCTTCCTTAGGATGGTAGTTCTTCTGTGGGGGAGATCATAGGACACAACAAAGTTATCAACAGTATTGACACCAAGCAGAGCAGACCATACTGGCTGGTGGTGCAAAACAATAATAAATGCAAACTGTGTTGAGGGGACCTTGAGAGATTCTCTCCTGATAAGAACAGATTTGCCATAGCCAGTATTATAGCCAGGTATACATCTGTGGCTGATACAAAGAAAGTGTGTGCACTGGAGAAAGCAAGAACGATGATGTTTATGCCATTAGCTGGAGTCCTGATAACACACTTTTGCCTTCTGCTTCCAAAACTCTGTAATAGCATGTTTCCCACAAGCTCCACTGTGCTGGACAAGCACCTGTACTACCTATGGCAAAAAGACCACCCGGTCAGCATCTCCTCAGCACGGTACATCAACTACCTAGACAAGAACAACCCCAGTAAGCCCCTGAAGGTTATCAAAGGTCACAGCAAATCAGCGCTTAAACACAGCAGCAAGTTCCTACATCTACTCCAGCAGCCACAATGGACACAATAATTACTGTGAGAATGACTCCTTCACCAGGAAAGGCCATATGAATCAGGTGTCCAGAATGATCATGAACCAGTCTGTGCAGCTTGTCAACTACAACATGGATACTACTTTCTGGTACACTAAACTCATGCTGTGGGACTACAGTAGACAAGGAGTTGTGAAACTGAATATTCAAAACATACACCTATAGGCCCTGGGGGATATGCCATGGTTGTGCACATAGCAGATCATCCTACTGAAGGATAAGAAAAAGTACTTCAGCATCAACAACCCCAACTACAAGCCTTAAATTTGGGTGCAGACAGTATCATCTGTCTGTACTCCATCCCAAGCACCACACTGAAGGATGAAGACAAGCTCGTGTAGGCCAAACGCCGTATGACAGACATGTCCTACTTCCACAATAGTGCCTTCCTTGGCATGTGCACTGCCAGCAAGGTAGTCACCGTGCTCAACATTGCAAATGGCTACTCAAGAGAACTCTATTTTATATGGACACCATGCAAAAACTGTCTGCCTGGTCATCAAACAAGAAACACTTGCCTCTGATGAAATGAACATGATGGTATATGTCTGCACTATTAGTAAGCATAATAAGCCAGTGTCAAGATCCAAGATGCACATAGGCTATAGCACGTCAGGAGCCTAGCATTGCTGGTCAAACACTTGCTAGTCATGACTTCACACAACGCCTCCATTAAGGAGCTAACAATCACCTAATGAAGAGACATAGCCTCCCCCTGCATGGACCAAATCAGGGACTAGAATGTAACTTCAGATAAACATGTCATTTCTTTATTTCAGTAACATACCCTCTTGCCCATGCCCCATCATAGGTGGGAACAGGGCCTTAACATTACCCTGTCGCTCTACAAGATGTCTATGTATGCCTGGTGCGGTGGCTCACGCCTGCAATCCTAGCACTCTGGGAGGCCGAGACAGGTGAATTACCTGAGCTTACAAGTTCGAGACAGGCCTGAGCAAAAGTGAGACCCCATCTCTACTAAAAACAGAAAAAACTGAGGCAAGAAGATTGCTTGAGCCTGAGTTGGAGGTTGTTGTAGCTATGACGCATGGCACTCTACCCAGGCTGACAGCTTGAGACTCTGTCTCAAAAAAAAGTCTATGTATGTACAGGTCCTTTTGAAAGCTTAGATAGTGGCTCAGCGCCTATGGCTCAACAGGCTAAGGCACCAGCCATGTACGCCTGAGCTGGCGGGTTCGAATCCACCCCAGGCCTGCCCAACAACAATGACGGCTGAAAAAAATGGCCCGTGTTGTAGCGGGCACCTGTAGTCCCAGCTACTTGGGAGGCAAAGACAGGAGACTCGCTTGAGCCCAGGAATTAGAGGTTGCTGTGAGCTGTGATGTCACAGCACTCTACCCAGGGTGACAGCTGGGTTCTGTCTCAAAAAAAAGAAAGAAAGCTTAGATAGTAACAGCCTGCACATGAAAAATAAAGCAAGTTTAAAAACCAAAGTCATGAAAAACAAGGAAAAACTGAGAAATGTCACAGACTAAAGGAGACTAAAGAAGACATGAACACTAAATATAATGTTGTATCTTGGATTAGACCCTACACAGAGAAAAGACATTAATAGAAAACCTACAAAAATTCAAATAAAGTCTACAATTTAACTAACAGTATTGCACCATGATAAATTTATTTTGATAAATGTACCATAGCCACATAAGATACTGGTATATAGAAACCTTCTGAATTATCTCAGCTATTCTTTAAATACAAAATTACTTTAGAATAAAAAGTTGGGGTTCTTTTTTCCTTTTTTTTTAGTGAGACTCTGTCTCACTTTATCGCCCTGGTTAGAGTGATGTGACATCACAGCTAACAGCAACCTCCAACTCCTGGACTTAGGCAATTCTCTTGCTTCAGCCTCCCGAGTACTGGGACTACAGGTGCCCGCCACAATGCCCAGCTATTTTTTTGTTGCAATTTGGCCGGGGTTGGGTTCAAACCTGCCACCCTTGGTATGTGGGGCTGGCGCCCTACCCACTGAACCATGGGTGCCGCCCAAAGTTTGGGTATTTAAAGCCATAACTAGCCAAGTATGGTAGCACATGCCTACAGTCCGAGCAACTCCAGAGGCTAAGGCAAGAGGATCACCTGGGCCCAGGAATTTGAAACCAGCCTAAAAAACACAGCAACTTTTCATCTCTTAAAAAAAATAAAAATAAAAAAAAGAAAGTTTAAAACAATAAGGCAACTAATCCTGTTATTTATCATGGGGGGAGAAAAGGTTGAATGTTACCTGAAGGAATTACAATCAGTCAGCAGTACACATATTTCAACATTCAACCATTCAGTGTTAAATAACAATTTACTTCAATTTACCTCCTTCAATTACTGGGAAGTATTTTACTGTTTTTTAGG
Source organism: Arctocebus calabarensis (assembly GCA_963573935.1). Taxonomy (NCBI): domain Eukaryota; kingdom Metazoa; phylum Chordata; class Mammalia; order Primates; family Lorisidae; genus Arctocebus; species Arctocebus calabarensis. Next base: position 8,789 of record CAUYON010063381.1, read on the forward strand.
TAACTCAGTAAAGCAAAGTAGAACACTATCCTGCCCAAAATTAAGTATTTCCTAGGACAATACTGACCACTTCTTATTTTATTTTATTTTTAGAGACAGAGTCTCACTTTGTCACCCTCGGTAGAGTGCCATGGCATCACAGCTCACAGCAACCTCCAACTCTTGGGCTTAGGCATAGCTGGGACTACAGGCACCTGCCACAATTGCCTGGCTATTTTTTGTTGCAGTTTGACCAGGGTCGGGTTTGAATCTGCCACCATCGGTATATGGGGCCTGAGCTACGGGTGTCGCCCATGACTGACCACTTTTTAACAGCACAAACATGATGGACTGATAACTATTGGAAAGCACGAAAATCTCCTAAACCAAAATCATCTGTAACATTTTGTTTGGTATAGTCAGTGATCTCAGCAAAGCACCTGCATTAAGTGCCAAAAGCAGCAAAATCTGACTCCTGAGTAAACTACAAGAATAGCAAATAGCCATTGTAAAGAAGTAATGGATTTCTGCTCAGACATAACTCTTTCTCAACGTTCTTCCTATTATATTAAACAAAATGTTTCCTCAACTGACTTTGCAACAGTAAGCAAAACAGAATTCAAGTATGCCATCCTTTTATTAGAACGTAAAGCTCTGCCCAGGCATGGTGGCTCATTCCTAGAATCCCAGCACTCTGGGAGGCTAAGACAGGAGGATTACTTGAGCTCAGGAGTTCAAGACCAGCCTGAGCAATGCAAGACCCTTCTCTACTAACAACAGAAAACGTAGCCAGGCACGGTGGCACTCACTTGTAGTCCTAGCTACTTAGGAGGCTAAAGCTGGAAGGTAACTTGAGTCCAGGAGTTTGAGGTTACCATGAGCTAGGCTGAGGCCATGGCACTTTAACGTGACAACAGAATGAAACTCTGCCTTTTTTTTTTGCAGTTTTTGGCCATAGCTGGGTTTGAACCAGCCACCTCCAGTATATGGAGCCAGCACCCTACTCCTTTGAGCCACAAGTGCCACCCTGAAACTCTGTCTTGAAAAAATAATGAAAATAAAAAAAAAGACAGAATGTAAAGTCCTAAAATTGTATGCTGCTCAGCTAGGAAAAGCCAAATTACAAAAATGATGTTTGGGGAGTTGTAAAAAATGATTTATCGGCTCAGCACCTGTAGCTCAATGGACTAGGGCACCAGCCATGTACACCTGAGCTGGCGGGTTCGAATCCAGCCCGGGCCCGCCAAACAATGATGGCTCAACCAAAAAATGGCCAGGCATTGTGGCAGGCACCTGTAGTCCCAGCGACTTGGGAGGTGGAGGCAAGAGACTGGCTTGAGCCCAGGAATTGGAGGTTGCTATGAGCTGTGATGCAACAGCACTCTATCCAGGGGGACAGCTTGAGGCTCTGTCTCAAAAAATAAATAAATAAATAAATAAATAAAGTATCCAGGGTAGTGCCTGTGGCTCAGTGAGCAGGGCGCCAGCCCCATATACCAAGGGTGGCGGGTTCAAACCCGGCCCCAGCCAAATTGCAATAAAAATATACCTGGACATTGTGGCAGACACCTGTGGTCCTAGCCACTTAGGAGGCTGAGGCAAGAGAATCCACCTAAGCCCAAGAGCTGGAGGCTGCTGTGAGCTGTGAAGCCACAGCACTCTACCGAGGACAACAAAGTGAGATTCCGTTAAAAAAAAAAAAAAAAAAAAAAGATAATTTATCCATTCATGTCTATTTTATCTTTTTTCTTTAAAATTTTTTTTTTTTTTTTTTGTAGAGACAGAGTCTCACTTTATCGCCCTGGGTAGAGTGCCGTGGCGTCACACTGCTCACAGCAACCTCCAGCTCTTGGGCTTAAGCGATTCTCTTGCCTCAGCCTCCCGAGTAGCTGG
>CAUYON010063382.1:0-13180 GCA_963573935.1 Arctocebus calabarensis
TCCACACCCCTTGAGAAAATCTCCAAGATTCTGGACTCTGTGGGGAACAGGCCTCCAGACCTCAGGGTGAGAGTGAAGGGGAACACCTGGAACACCAACTTGAAGGTAGAGAGTACATAATTTTATGCCTGGCTGGAGAGCGCCACGGCACCCTATTAGGGGAAGGAGGTCTGGTTTTTAGAGGGTCTCTCCCATGGGGTAGAGTGGGAGGACATCCGAACTCTGCTCGCTTGTTTGAATGGAGGTATGGAGTATACTGCGAACCTCTCTCATGGGGGAGGGGACTTCTGTCCGCTTGGTGATGTGCTCTGTACCTTTTTGTTTGTGTCCTCGGGGTCTCAGATTGCCCCAGCAGGGTTGATGTGTGCTCTTCGACCTTTTCTTTTGGCTCAGATCCAAACCATTGGCTTTCTTGCTGAGTTTCTGTCCTTAAATTCTCCTTCTGGACGGAAACCTCTGCTGAAAGCTGGCTACAGATCGCCATCTTGGCTCCTCCCTTTTATTGTAATTTTTATTCTAAAAAGACCTATTTTATAATTCTGCAAAAGCATAATAACAAGAGACTATTATAATTAATTTTTGTAAGTTTATTTATATTTCTCAATTAAAATAATTGTTAGTATTTCCCCTCACTTAAAATGTTTAAAATGGTAGTGAGGGAGGGTAAGGAATTATGCCATAAAGTTTATGTACCAATTAGAAATAAAACTGAAATTCAGCATGTTATTTAGAATAACTTTAAAACCAGCTAATTCCCCCTTACACGAATGGAAAAGCAGGTATCCAATGTACCCAACACCAACACCAAACCAATAGACAAACAGTTACATGCCCACAACAGAGAAAAAAGCAACTAAATTCAAGCTGGGGGTAGGAGAGGGGAGGAGAGAAGGGCTCTGGTAAGCTCCACCCATGGTACAAGAAAGAATTACACTTTTAACACACATGTGTAAGTGTAAGAATTAAAAACATTTACGTAGACATGGAATTGGTACTACCCACATATAGCACGCATCTTTATTTGCCCTCAAAATCTGGGCCAAAAGTGTGCATTATACATGGAAAAGTGTAGTGTATTATGGAATGATTCTATCGAGCTAACTAACATGTTCATTACCTCATATATTTATCATTATTTTATAGTGACAACATTTAAAATATGTTCTTATAGTGATTTTGAAATATACAACACATGGTTATCAACTTTGTTCACCTTGCTGGGCAAGAAATCTTTTTCTTTTTGAGACAGAGTCTCACTATGTCACCCTCAGTAGAGTGCTGTGGCGTCACAGCTCACAGCAACCTCCAACTTTTGGGTTTAAGCGATTCTCTTGCCTCAGCCTTCCAAGTAGCTGGGACTACAGGTGCCCACCACAATGCCTGGCTATTTTTTGTTGCTGTTGTTTAGCTGGCCTGGGCCAGGGTAAAACCTGCCAGCTTCAGTGTATGTGGCTGGCGCCGTAACCACTGTGCTATAGGCACCGAGCCAGGGGAAGAATCTTAGAATTTATTCCTCCTATGTATCTGAACTTTGTTCCCTTTGGTGAACTTCTCCCCATCACCTAGTCCACTCACCCCACCCCCAGCCTCTTGCAACCACCATTCTACTCCCTACTTCTCTTTAGTTTCTTTTAATCTGAAATAATTCTCCTGTCTTCTTTTTTGGTCGTTCTTTTCATGACATTCTTCTTTTTGAAAGAATCCAGGCCGTGGTCTATAGAATGTGCCACATTCTGGTTTAATGTGGTTGTTCCTCATGGTTAGATTCAAGTTAAACATTTTTTGACAAAAATCCTCCACTGGTGGACTTCTTATCAGGTGTGCCTCTTATCAAAAGGCCCAAAGAATGTCAGATTGTCCCACCACTGGTGATGCTAAATTTGATTATTCAAAGTAGTAGCCACCAACTCCCCATTAAAAAGCTAACTTTCTTTCATTGAAATTAGTAAATAATTTATGAGGTAACTCATTGATGCTGTGTAATTATCCTCTGACCCCTAAAACTTTAATTATGTGATTAGCATCTGTTGATGAGCCTTGCCTGGATCAATTATTACATTAGGGGTGCAAAATACGGTATTGTAGCTTTCTATCACGCCTACATTTATCAGATAGCAATCGTTTTTTTGATTTTTTTTTTTTTTTGAGTCCATCATTATGGACTCACAAACCTTTAAAAAAATCAATGGCTTATAATGCATTATTGTTATTTTCTTCTTAATGTTCAAATTTTGTCAAGCTTGGCCAGTGAGAATCTCTTCAAACAGGGTCCTATGTCCTTTGGACATGACCGCATTAATCTTTAAATGTTCCCTTTCTTTCCGGCACGCCAAGATTCCCCAGGCTTATTTGTGTTTGCCCTGCACCACAGCCAGAAGCAGTTATATTTTCAAAGAACCCTGATTTCCTTTTTTTTTTTTTTTTGATTAATATAAGCATCCATATGCTTAGGTTACACTCTTGGTGTTAGGTCAAGTCCAAGTTGTAGCTGAGACCTTCACCCACAAGGTATGCCATATATGAACCCTGATTTCTTTAGTGGGAAACAATATTTAGAAATCAAGATCTGGGTGCTAGGTGTGCTCACTGCTGCAGGGATATTATTGTATTTGGGTTTTGCCAGGTGACATGGTTGGGGGAAACATTTTATATATATATATATATATATATATATATATATGAAAATATATAAATTAGCTCATATACAATCTATAATTTATAAATACAGAGTACCTAAGATTTATATTAATTTGTATAAAACTATAAATTAAAATATTTATTTTGCATTCCCCAATCCCTAGCAACTCAGAATACGATTTTATTTAGAGATACGGTGTTTCTTAAGGTGTGTCCTAATCTAGTAAGAACCACGTCCTTATAAAAAGGGGAATTTGGACACAGAGGCACATATAGAGGGAAGGAAGATGTTCTGAACGAGGGAGAAGACGGCTGCCTGCAGGCCAAGGAGAGAGGCCTGGAGCAGATCCACTCTCTTCTCACAGGCCCAGAAGGACCCCGGCCTGCCCACACCTGGATTTTGGACAGAGCCGCCAGATGACACATTTCTGTGGTTTGAGCTGTTTACAGGAATTTGGTATGACAGCCCTATCAAATTGATTCACTAGTGTAACAAATTACCACAAACACATCAGCATCAGCTTACAATGACACACATATATGTTACCTTACATTTCTATACATTAGAAGTCCGGTGTGGACCACACCAGGTGTTGGCAGGCCTGCCCTGCTCTCTACAGTCTCCAGGAGAGAATCTGTTTCTTTGCTCAGTGAGGCTGTTGGTATAATTCAGTCCCATGTGGAGGTAGGACTAGGGCCCCACTGGCCTGCTGTCAGCCGCGGCCACTGCCAGCTTCCAGAGGCCACCTGCAGGCCGCCGTGTGTGCTCCCTTCTTATGCGTCTTCACAGCCAGCAAAGGCAGCTTGAGTCCTTTTCCTGCTTTGAGTCTCTCCTGCCTCCTCCTCCCTGTTCCCTCTCTCTTCCCTCCTCCTCTACCCTCCTCATTCATGATTTAAGGTCTGTGTCATCTCTTTGGGCCCATTCAAATAATCTGGATTTGTCTTGGAATAATCTTCCTATCTTAATGCTGCCTTAACTTTATCTGCAAAGTTCCTTTTGCCATGTGACATAACATACTCGCGGGTTCCAAGTGTGGACATCTTGGAAAGGGGAGCATTATTTTGCCTATCTTATATAACATCAATACATTTATTTATTTGCTTTTTCCAGCAATATACATAGAATAGTTTCAGAATTCAGGTAACATTACGATTGCTAAAAAGTAACCAACTAAGTAAAATTAAAATTTCTTTGAAGGTTCTCTTATACCCAGAGTATTTCCCACTGAGATAATGCACACAGGATGCTATTGAATTCTTTTCTCTGTGTGGTTAGGTTATCAATTTGATACACAGCTAGATTCCTTTGCTTCTGTTTGTAGTCAGTGTAAGATTTGCCTGTTTTTCCATCTTTTCACATTTAATTTTATTTTGCAGATCAGTAAGACTTTCTATCCGTATCTCGGCTCCTGAGTTTCAAGGACGGTTCTGCTGGGAGCCTGCTGCTCTGATTGCTGGCACTGCTGTCACATGAGTCATTACTGACATACTGATGGCAAATATGTGTAATCCGAGTCTACCATCATTTTCATCAGCCATTTACTGCAGATTAAATACTGAAAAAGAGCAGAGCAGTCCCTACCCAAGGTGTGAGAGTGTCACTGAGAGCCAGCCTCTGGCGTACAGAGAAGCCCAGTGAAGGAGGCCCCACGCCTGCTGAAAGGGAGAGCACTCAGCATGGTCTTGTGCTTACGGTGCCAGAGGAAAACCTCATGGACGAGGTAAGACTTCATTTGGAGCATTTTAACAAAGGAGGATGGCATGAGAAAAGGCAAAAAGTTGTACATCAGTGTGTTTGGGGAACAATTAGCCCCCCAGCGTGGAGGAATGCAGCAAGCACTCTGGCTGGACACAGTGAGCAAGCCCTGGGTTCAAAGGCTGCCCACTGGACCCTGGGCAAGTCATCCCTCAGCTGTCACAGTCTCAGATTCTTCAACTAAAAATTGGAGATAAGACTAAGAATTGCACCATTCTTGGAATGCTTTGATAAAAACAGAGGGTTTCTTGTTCTTTTTTGGGGGGGGCATAGTCTTACTTTGTCACCCTCAGTAGAGTGTAATGGTGTCACAGCTCACAGCAACCTCAAACTCTGGTGTTCAAGCGATTCTCTTGCCTCAGCCTCCCAAGTAGCTGGGACTACAGGTATCTGCCACAACCCTTACTCTAGCTCAGGCTGGTCTCGAACTCCTGAGCTCAGGCAATCCACCCGCCTTGGCCTCCCAGAGTGCTATGATTATAGGTGTGAGTCACTGTGTCCAGCCTTACAAACAGAGTTTTTAAAATAGAAATACTGGGTGGGTGTGGGGGAGTTGGAGAATCAGGTTTGAAGCACATGGTATAGGCCCTTTATCATTAGGCTGAGAAGTCTAGGTTCTGTCTAATAGGCAATAGGAATCAATGGGAGGACTTGTTAAAGCATAAGTAATAAAGAATCTGTCAGGCAGCACCTTTGGCTCAGTGAGTAGGGCCGGCCCCATTAGCAAGGGTGGTGGGTTTGAACCCAGCCCCGCAACAACAAAAAATAGCCAGGCGTTGTGGTGGGCGGCTGTAGTCCCAGTTACTCAGGAGGCTGAGGCAAGAGAATTGCCTAAGCCTAGGAGTTGGAGGTTGCTGTGAGCTGTGATGCTACAGCACTCTACGGAGGGTGACAAAGTGAGACTCTGTGTCTAAGAAAAAAAACAAACAAGAATCTGTTGTTTGAGAAATTAAAACATGAGTATATAAAGTATAATTTGAGTGTTGTTAATAACATCGTAGGCATGTATTTCTGCAAATTATTTTTTTTTATTAAGTCACATGTGTTGATGATCTCTCCCTACTAACATTTTTTCTCCTTAACCAATGAAAAGTATTTTGCAGGATGAATCAGTATAACCTATTCAGCAATTTGAATACATATATTGTCTCTAATTTTACAACATGCTAAGTACAGTAAAAAGGTGTATCTCTGCATAATTACATACAAACACACTTCCTTAGAAAGGGGATTTCTGTATCAGAGGCTCTCGAATGCAAAGGAGGCATTAGATTACTTGGAGGTTACATTAAGACAGCAATTGCTAGACCCACCACCTGAGCTTCCGATCTAGTAGATAAAGGGCAGGGCCTGAGAATTTGCTTTCCAACAAGTTCTCATGAGATGCAGACGCTGTTGGTCTCTATCAGCCTTTGAGAACCATCTTTTTATATGATGTATTCTTGAAATTAGAATTTCTGGTCCAAGACTTATGTGCACTTTTCCCTCTGATGAATGCTGAACACTGTCATCCACAAAGATCGCATCAACCTGTATTCCCACCTACAGCTATTCTTTCCCGCATATTCCTTCCTGCACCTTACCAACATCGGTTTGGTATCTTTCACTTTTTTTTCTTCCAATCAAGTGGCAAAAATGTGTAAGCTCAATATTATTTTATTTTGCATTACCCTTAGTGCCTTTTTATACATTTTTATCTTATTAAAAGAATGTTTACTGCAAAAAAAATGAGCAAAAAGAAGATTAAATTATCCATAATTCCACCAAAAACTGATCATATTTTTTAACCTGTTTTTTCCCCACTTAATGACGTACTCTGAACATTTTTTCTGTATCATGTCATTAACTGCTGTTTTCCAGTATTGGCCTGAATGGCTGCATCGAATCAATGGAATGTTTCTAAAGGAGAGTTAACAGCACAAGATGATATTTGGAGATTGATTTAGCCACAGGATTTAATATAGAATGGGGAAAGATGAGAAAAGCCTGGAGGCAAGAAGTTAAACTATAGAAATCCTGCTGGAGAATGGTGACGTTGGGGTTAGATGGAGAGGAGGAGCACAGGAAAGTTAGAAAGAAAGGATCAGCAATCTTGTTATTGCCCATGAGGGAGGGTGAGGGTTGAGGCAAGGCTGACTCCAGCACGAGTCTCCAGGTATTAGGATCATAAAGTTGGAGATGCTTAGCAAGGGAAAGAGATCACTTTTCCTACCCCTGATATACCAATTTATCTCAGTGTAGGGATTTAGGAGATGGAAGTTAACTTTATGGAGGAAGAATATTATTTAAAAGAGCAGCACTTTAAACCCCAGAACCCGCGCTTGATTCCCCATCTCAGTGAATGCACACATATTAATTATTCCAGAGGCCCTATGGTGAGGTAGAAAGACCACTTACTTACGTATTAAAAGCAGTGTGCATCACTGCTTTACTTCTTGTGACCTTCAGCAAGCCTCATAACATCCTCGAACTTTCCTTCTATAGAATGAGAGTAATAATATTTACTCCATAGGGTTGTCATGAGAATTAAGTGAGATGATCTATGGAAAGTGCTGGCCCACAGCAAGCAGTGTTTAAGAAGTGACAGTTTCTTTTATCACTGTAAGAATAGCATTAAGAGTAACAAAATCCCTATGGATCATCCCACAAATTGGCCCTCTATAGAGAAGTGCTCATGGCCAGCCTACATATGTTCATTTAGTGAAATGAAACTCATCAAGGAGATAAACAGAGTTCCTTGGGTAGGCAGCTCTCTGCACTGCTGGGCAGACTGAGCTGTGGCTCTTCTCTTGAGCTGAGGCTTTGAGGAGGTATCCAGGGAGACCGTGTGTGTGAACATCTGCAGAGATGTCTTGGGAACTTTGCAGAAATTTATGCGGCAGAAGGAGCGAGGACTTTAAATCAATACTGGTAGACCAGGCCAGCAGGCTTTCATCTTTCCCCTGTCTTCTTACCAGCACACGAGGAATTCAGCCTGAGGGTTAGCTCTTGTCTCAGACACGCATTGTACTAAGTCTACAAGTAGGACTACTCCCTCAAAGTGAAGATAGTAACATGGTAATTCAGAGGAGCAAATGGGCTATTGCATTTCAAAGTGCCTGGCGTGGCATCCAAGAGCAGTGAGCACTTGCTGTTGGGTTTCTTGGGGAACCTCTCTAAGGCTATCTTCCTGTAGACCAGCCACGCCAGAAGTTGCTGTTGTTTCAGCCACCTGGCAAAGACACAAAAATAGCCAAATAGCCATCACCTCCTTCCCCTAACCAGCGACTCCCTGACACAGCAGGGACACAAAATATCCATCGTCATTACTTAACACCTGTCTCTGGAGGTTGGAAGAAGAGAAAACTTCCACCTGATCAGCAGTGCCTCATTTGTCTTAGATAACATGGTGCACATTTGTGCACAGCAGCCGGCAAGTGATTTGGCAGGACACTGCCCATAGATCTGGGCAGAAAGTTCTGCTGGGGAAAGAGAACCATCATGTATTTACTCAGGATTTATAAGGCAAGACCTGTTTTCCGTCCTTGTTTAACCTTATTTTCACAACAAGCCTATGAAATGAGTACATATTATTGCCCTCATTTTACAGAGAAGAAACCAAGACTCAGTTTAAGTAAATGGACAGCCGACAGGTGCAGCTGCCTCCCCCTTTCTACCTTTTGTTCTTTCAATTTGTGTTTATAATACACGTTGAATCATCTTGATCGCTTTAGATATCAACACTCCTCTAACCTCATAAAGGCAGGAGTACAGACTAAACTTCCATCTATGGAGCTGTCTCCCCAATTCATTCCATCCCAGCCAACGCAGCAGGGACGGGACTAAACTCTGAGTCTACCGTGGTGCTAAACAAACTCACAGCTCCGGGTGTGCTGTCAAGCCCCTGTTGATGAGACAGTGAGTAGTAAAGGAGGCAAATTCTATTTTTTAAGCAAAGCCCAATGTGTTTACTCATTTTCTAAACAAATTTTCATGCAGTGTGAACCAGTTCTTGATTTTTTTTTAACAAGACCATTATGTTTTCAAAAGTAAAATGAGTGGAAATGTGCTGTTTCCTGCTGCCTGTCTCCTGCATTCCTTTGTTCTCTTTCTCACCGTGAGAGTGTGTATGTGCGCACGTGTGTGTGTGTGTGTGTGTGTGTGTGTGAGATGCATTTCTTCCATTCAGAGATGCTCAAGCCGTTTCCCTTCCTCTCTCTCTCTCCCTCTCCGGGTCAGCTTTCATTCTTCCCCCTGAGCACGTCTGGGCCCCCGTGTGAACTCCCCACAGTATGATTGCTTCCACACTTTTATATGCTTAAAAGAATATCAGCAGAGAGCTGCTTATTGATCCTGAGTGGGGAACCCTCCCGTTGGTGAAGGACTGTCAAGGTGACTTCTCTGCTTCTAGTTCCCTGGAGCCTCCACACCCACCTTCCTTTTTTTTTTTTTTTTGAGACAGAGCCTCAAGCTGTCACCCTGGATAGAGTGCAGTGGCATCACAGCTCACAGCAACCTCCAATTCCTGGGCTCAAGTGAGTCTCTTCCCTACACCTCCCAAGTAGCTGGGACTATAGGCGCCCGCCACAGCACCCGGCCATTTTTTGGTTGTAGCCATCATTGTTGTTTGGCGGGCCCGGGCTGGATTCGAACCCGCCAGCTCAGGTGTACGTGGCTGACGCCTTAGCCCGCTGAGCCACAGGGCGCCGAGCCCACACCCACCTTCCTATTGCTGTCCTCCACACCAGGTCCCCCTCTGTTCACTGCCTCCTTTTCTAAATATTTCTGGTGAAGCAGGCTTTTCTGTTTCTCAGACACTGATGACTTGAACCACTTGTTATTTTTTTATTTTATTATTATTATTATTATTTTTGAGACAGAGCCTCAAGCTGTCACCCTGGATAGAGTGTCATAGCATCACAGCTCACAGCAACCTCCAATTCCTGGGCTCCAGCGAGTCTCTTGCCTCTGCCTCCCTAGTAGCTGGGACTACAGGCGCCCGCCACAATGCCCGGCAATTTTTTGGTTGCAGCCGTCATTGTTGTTTGGTGGGCCCGGGCTGGATCGAACCCTCCAGCTCAGGTGTACGTGGCTGACGCCTTAGCCTGCTGAGCCACAGGCACTGAGCCTGAACCACTTGTTTATTCTAGTCTTTTCAAAGAATTCATCTCTATCAAGTTTAGCAATTTTATTTTGAAACCAAAATATGGAAAAGTCCATTGTTCCACCAGTGCCTGAAGTCCCAAGAGACAGGGCTTCCACTAGCTCGGGTGGCATCAAAGGCTCATGCCTTCTTTCACTCACCAAGCATCAGGAATCCCCTGGCTGGGCTGGGGCACTGCAGTCCAATGCTGCTGATCACAATATTCTTGGTGGGCAGGGCTCCAGGCCAGTGCCGGGTGTGAATGAAGACACCACGGCAGCAGCCAGCGCAGCTCAGCCCTCGTTTTACTCGAGGCACCGTGCTAGGCGGACATGGGATTTCGCTAATCCTATCCACAACCTCTCTAGAAGATTCAATCCCACATTCCTAGAAAGTAAAGACTTTCCAAAGACCTTTGTCCAGCCATCAATTTTACCAATGAGAAATCTGAGCCCAGGAAAGTCAAATGGTTTGCCCAAGACCACACAGCAAAAAAGTGGCATTGACAAATGGCAACCAGCCCTCTAACTCCCAATTCAATGCACTTTCTGTTTCTCCACAGTGGGCAAGCATTCTGTATACCAAAAACTCACTTTGGAAAAAACCTTGGTGTGTTGGAGAGTGTTATTGAGGTCTGCTGTTGCTCTGTTGATGTGGGTCAGTAAGACTGGTCTCCTGCCCAGGCACTGATGTTGAAAGCTCTGTCTGGGTTGCCATCACAGTATCCAAACGCTGTTTCTCTCATGTCTGGGTAACTAGAGTCAGAAAGAGCACATCACATTTTCCGGGTGGTAGGCCTTTCTTTTCACAAAAAGAGAACTTGTATTAAGCAACAAAACTAAAGATTTGCTTACATTAGCCTAGGTTCACATATAAAAACTATTTTTTTTTTTTTGAGGCAGAGTCTCACTCTGTCACCCTTGGTAGAGTGCCGTGGTGTCACAGTTCACAGTAACCTCTAACTCTTGGGCTTAAGTGATTTTCTTGCCTCAGTCTCCTAAGTAGCTGGGACTACAGGTGCCCACCACAACGCCCGCCTATTTTTTGTTGCAGTTGTCATTGTTCTTTATCTGGCCCAGGCTAGATTCAAACCCACTAGTCTGGGTATATGTGGCTGGTGCCCTATTGACTGAGCTGCAGGAGCTGCCATAAAAGCTATTAATAATAAAATTTGGAGCAAGATTTTAAAAAATAGAGTTAAAAATTAGGATGAATTTACTTCTTAAACTTAAGCCTTTTCCTCTTTTCTACACACTGCTTTAAGAAGCAATGCTTAACTGTTCTTTTCAGCTCCAGAATTAAGGTAATAAAGTACTCTTCTCCCTAACATTTAAAGTTTGCTTGTAGGGCTTTTCCTGTAAGGAAATATGTAATCTGTCACTGCTTTTGAGGTAATCCCAATAAAAATTATTCTTTACTTTTCCATGTATGCCCTTTCTAATATATGTAAAAAATTTTCTGTGGCTATTATTAAAAGCAGAACCAAAAATCCTAGCCTTATACAAAAATTAAATTTTTAAAACACATTGAGATAAAGCATTACGTGGTTTTTAGAGACAGTGGGTGATTTATTCACAAGTGTTTAGACCATCTAAAATAGTTCAGAACTCCCATGAATGTTTTCCAAGTACCTTTGCTCTGGTACCTTACCACCTTTCTTGGGTGAGTAATTTCCAAAACATTATTTACTCATTTTTACGTTACAATGGCCCCAGGACCACGTTGGCTAGAATGACTTACAGACCAAAGAACTGTGGTAACCCAAATCAATGAAGTCGTAGTAGGTGGCTGCCTAGGATGAAGACACCGAGACAAGTAATAAAGGGTATATTCATCAGCCGGTCTCGTTTGGTCAAGGCTCTTTGATTGTAGGACCAGCTCGTTTAAGTAAAGATGAAGGTTGTTCTAGGGATATCAAGATGTGTTGTAAATTGGAGCTGGGAGCTGGAATGCCACAGGGGGCTGAGGCCGACATTTGCCCACCGTGCTCTCTGAGTATGGGCCTTCCAGCCCCTGTCCACCGTGCTGAGTGCTGGGCACCTGGCCCCTGCCCACGGTGCTCTCTGCCCACCAGGCTCTCTCAGTGTGGGGTACCTGGTCCTGCTTGCGCAGCTCCGTCCTCCTAGAACATCTCGTCCTTCTCCGACTTGTGGGGGCCAAACCCCCATTATTGAACCTGCGTCTGAATGGGTTCGCAAGCCGTGAATTCAAATCCTAACTCTGCTAGCCATGTCAGTCTGATTCCCACAGGTGAGTGGCTCAGTGCTTAGTATCTCAGTTCCAAATTTCAGAAAGAGGAATGTGGCTGGTCTGGGCTAGATCAGGAGTAATCCAGTCTACTGCAGCCATGGAATCATGCTTTATAAGCATGACCCTCTCAAAGGTCATTCATCAAGGGCAAGAGGGTGGGGTGGTTACCAGGGAAAAATGATGTAGGTTTTTTAGTATGGCACAGTGTGGGGAGCAAAGCACAGACATCAGAGGCAGGGAGGGTGTGGCATTCAGATCCAAGTTCTACCACTTACTAATTAACCTTGACAAGACAATTAACCTTCAATTTTTATTTCCTAATATGTAGAATAGGGACAATAACTACCTCAGAGTGTTAGAGTGAAAATTAAATAAGATGATGTTTGCCAAGTGTTTGGCGCAGGAAGGTACACACACACACACTCAGACACGCGCAGAGACACAGACACAGACACACTCAGAAACACCTTGTTATTTTTCTTTTGCTCTTGTACATTCTGAGCTGTATGTTGTTTTCTCGTGACGTTTACAGAGCAAACCATTACATTTGGACTACTGAGAAACCAAGAATTCTATAGCACAGTGAGAAGTTATTACGTAAACACTTCTCCAACATCTCTCTTTTTGGCACCAAATAGCAAAATTAGGAGCCACTGTTTGCACAGTGCTTTGCAGCATAGAAAGTGTTTCTCCCTAATGTTGTCTCTCTCCTTCTCCTAATAATCCCGGGAGATCAATACACTTACTAGCCTCTTTTTACAGTTGCAAAATTGGCTGAGGTCACGGGGCTTGTAATTAACAGATTGGCTTAGCTTCTCAGTGCACTCACCAGACGATAATTAAAATCTGTGTTGGCTATTTCAGGAGCTCAGCTCCCGTTTTATTATCTAACTCCCCATGCCCTTCCCTCCACTGCGGGAGACAAGGTCCAGGCACTTCACCACAATGGCAAAAAGCCCTTTACAACTGGTTCCAAATTCCCTTTCCAGCCTTTATATAGCCACTGCCCAAATACACCACACTCCTCCACACTTCCCCACACTTCTGTGAGTTTTCTCTTTTTTTTATTTTTGAGATAGTCTCACTCTGTCACTCAGTAAAGTGCTGTTATGTCATAACTCACAGCAACCTCAAACTCTTGGGCTCAAGCGGTTCTCTTGACTCAGCCTCCTGAGTAGCTGGGACTGCAGGCACCTGCCACAATGCCTGGCTACTTTATTTTATTTTATTTTTATTTTTTTTATTGAATCATAGCTGTGTACATTAGTTCAATGATGGGGTACAGTGTGCGGGCTTCACATGCAATCTGAGATATTTTTATCAACCTGATTGACATAACATTCATGAGATTTTCTCATTTACTATGTGAAAACATGTTTGATCCGTATTTAGAAGTTTTCTCCTGACCCTTCAAA
>CAUYON010063383.1:0-33122 GCA_963573935.1 Arctocebus calabarensis
GGTATACATGTACCACAATTTATTAATCCATTTGTGGGTTGATGGGCATTTGGGCTTCTTCCATGACTTAGCAATTATGAATTGGGCTGCAATAAACATTCTGGTACAAATATCTTTATTATGATGTGATTTTTGGTCTTCTTCTACACTGTTGGTGGGAATGCAAACTAGTACATTCCTTTTGGAAATACATTTGGAGAATACTTAGAGATCTAAAAATAGATCTGCCATTCGATCCTATAATTCCTTTATTGGGTATCAGGATATATATATCCTGAAGACCAAAATTACAAGAACTTTTGACAAAACACTGATGAAAGAAGTCACATGTAACATAAATGGAAAAATGTCCTATGCTACTAGATTGGAAGAATCAATATTTTTAAAATGTGTATACTGCCCCAAGTGATATACAGATTCAGTGCAATTCCTATCAAAATGCCAATGTCATTTTTCACAGAACCAGAAAAAAAATTCTAAACTTCATATGATATTAAAAAGGAGCTTAAATAGCCAAAGTACTCCTAAGCAAAAAGAACAAATGGTTTTTTTTGAAATTTAAAGAAGAAATTTGTTGAAGATCTGAAAAACAATTCCTAAAAGATCGACTTTTCCAGAAAACTAGCCACACAATGCATTGAATCTATTATGGTAAAATGTGCATTAGACACAAATACAAAAGCCATGAAACAAGCCACCATTCTTCAACAATAAAATGCCTAAGGAACAACATGGATAACTTGCAAGGGTGAGCTCTTGCTCATCAAAAAAAAAAAAAAAAAGGAGCACAAATGGATGAGTATGTTCAGTTATATTCACTGAATTGAACCTTTGGCATTAGGAATCAGAGCATTTTGTTATATAGCATTAACACATATTATAAAAGTGCATAGTGTCAAAGGAATAGAACCACCAGCATTCAAAAGCAGCTTTGTCAAATAGGCAATAAAACACTCTACAGCATGTCTTTCTGTTATCCATCACTGAATACACTGGTAGCAACTTTGAAATGAAAAAAAGAAAAGAAAAAAAGGAGCTATAACCCCTTTTATTTTCTCTGTTTAAAATCAAACAGAAAACAAACATCAATTCTGTTATACACTAACATCTTCAAAGTACATCATTTGTACAAGAGAAAGACTAAGAACAAAAACGTGTTTACAGAGATCCAAACATATATGAGTGTGAACATCTCTCACACAGCTTTCCAATGGTACTCAGGAGGAGCCACTTCGTAATCACTGGCACTAAACAAGGTTGCAGAATTCTTTGCCAGATACTTTAGGAAATCACGAAGATAGTTCAGTCATAAAGCAAGGTTCTTCTCATCCAAAGGGGTATAGGCCAACTTCGCTCCAATTCGTACAAATAATCTCAGTAGATGTGGTGCTCTGTATAGTTGGGACATGGGTGCATCTGCAAGAATTTCAGCATACTGCGATCTCTCAAATTTGTACAGGAGCTGAGTGCCAAACAATACATTGAAGTATTCTTTTATCCCTGCCATGACTTCATTAACAGCATACTCCTTATTATCTGTGTTTCCAGGAGGTTTCTTGTAATTTGCATAATCTTCCAGAATGGAATCCACATTCTTCTTAGCAGGAAGATAAAAGAGCTGTTTTTGCCTGGTAATTAAGTCCCAGTCTTCAACAAGTCAAGGTATTAGCTCTTCAGGAATCTCTACTTTAACTTCAACTCTGTTCATGAATGTTTCTGCATTTTCAACAGTAGGATCTACCAGGGCCCTTTTCTTTGGAGGAGGGTGAGGTGTCTCACTGGAACTGCCATAATCTCCATTTCAGGTGTTTTCTGCTTATTCTTCTTTGTCTTCACTTCAACATTTTTCTGTTGCAGACCAGATGTCTTCTCTCCTGGGGTGGCTCCTGTCATCTGCCCCTCTGCATGCTGCTCCTGATTGACTTTTTGAAGTTCTCCCTGTTTCTGCAGATTGGTGTCCACATATTTGAGTACTCTGCTATCTGGAACCCATTCATCCCAATTTTTATTCCAACCACTGTAATGTATGAAGTATTTCACTTGTTTGTCCTTTATGGCAACCTTTAAACACTTTGCTTCATAAAGAAGAGGCCCATGAAAGCACAGTACTCGCTCACCTTCCTGGAATTTAGGCTTCAGGTCCTGCTTTGGTGCCATTTATAAGTGATTCACAGCCTCCTCCTTCTCTCCAAAAGAACAAATGTTGAGGCAGCTCTTTCAGACATTGGCTTACACAGGAATTTATGACTCAGACCCCTGAAGCAAATTTAACAACTACAAAAATCAATAAATGTGACTTAATTAAACTAAAAAGTTCATGCAAAGAAAAGGAAATAATCAACAAATACATAACCTAAAGAATGAGAGAAAATATTCAAAAACTATACATCTATTCAGGAGTAATATCCAGAATCTACAAAGAACTCAAACAAATTGGCAAGAAGAAAACAAATAACCCCATCAAAAGGTGGGCAAAAGATATGAACCGAATGCTTTCAAAAGAATATATACAAATGGCAAACAAACATAAGAAAAATTGCTTAACATCATTAATAATCAGGAAATGCAAAATAAAACCATCATGAGATACCAATTACCTTACTCCTGTCAGAATGGCCAGTATTAAAAAGTAGAAAACCAATAGATGTTGGCAACACACACACTGTAAGAAGAAAATGCTTATATACACTTGGTGGGGATGGAAATTAGTACAACTTGTATGGAAAACAGTGCCACGATTTTTCAAAGTACTAAAAGTAGACCTACTATTCCTCTCATAATTAGCAGTTTAAATTATTGTTCGTGTAACTTTAAATAAGATACCTAAATTCTTTAAGGCTCAATTTCCTTATCAACAAAATTGGGAAAATTCTATCTACTTGGCATGATTAAGTATGAGAAAATATTTAGAACCTGGCACACTGTCTGGAACTTGGTAAAGATTCAATAAAGTTCATCTTTTCTCTTCTTTTATTTAAGCAAAACAAAAACCTACTTGTGAGATAAACCTTCTTTTAAAATATTAGAATTTTTTTACATTAAAATATACATAGTTTGGCATTTAAATCTTAATTTTGATAGATGCAATTAATATATATATGTGTGTATGTATATATTTTTGTTTTAATAACAGCATAATTCATTCTCTTCTTAAGTTAGAATAGGTAAATGGCCTCAAAAAATCATGTGGTTGTGCATATTCTGTAGATAATTCCAAAGGAAGAGTTTTAAAAATGTTTAGGCAACTGAAGCATCACTAGAATCTGGGTCAAAATGGAGATTTTTTTCATTTCTTTTTATTTCTTCAACAAATAATAATTGAATATCTAGTGTGTAATAAGTCACAGATGAAAATGATGATGAAACCAAACATGTTTCTTCCTCTACTGGAATTTATTCTAATAGTGAAAAAGATATTAACAAAACAATCACACAATTAAACATAGCATTACAACTGTGAGGAGTGCAAAATACATATATGATGATGCTTTGAGTGAGTGATAGAAGGATTTGACCTAGTTAGGGAGCTGAGGAGAATGAAGGGGTGATGATTGAGCTAACAAATGACAACTGAGTAGTGGTTATTTAGATGAATAGAAGTAGAATTGGAATTTCATCAGGGATACTACGTGTACAAGGCCCTTAGTGTAAAAGTCCATACAACACATAAATGAGACCTAAAATATACTATTCCAGTGCAGCTGGAATAGAGAGAAGAAGAAAAAAATGAAGCTTTAGAGATCATCATCCTTACAGGATATGACAGTGTTTATTCTTACTATAAATGCAATGGAGAGTCATTAAAATAATTTAAGCAAGGGTAGGTAGAGTCATCCATGGGTGAATGACAATGTAATTGTCAAATTTTATAGATCACACTGGGTGGGCAAGAAGAAATATAGTTAAACCACTAGGTTATCTATTTCAGCAAAGCAGGGGTGGGAGGTGTCAGAGAAGGTATATTTAGTCAGTGGTGATGAAGATGGAGAAATATTTAGAGGATAAAATAATTGGATCTTAGTGATGTTTGGGGTAAGAAATTAAGAAGCCCAATTCATAATTGCTAAGTCATGGAAGAAGCCCAAGTGGCCATTGACCCATAAATGGATTAATAAACTTTGGTATATGTACACCATGGAATATTATGCAGCCTTAACAAAGACTGAGACTTTACCTCTTTTATGTTTACATGGATGGAGCTGGAATATATTCTCATAAGTAAAGTCTCTCAAGAATGGAAGAAAAGGTATCCAATATACTCAGTTCTACAGTGACATTGATATACATTCAAAACCATACTTCCGTATGAAAGCTATAACCCAACTACAGCCCAAGATGAAGGGGAAAGAGGAGGGGGAAGGGAGGATGAATGGAGGGAGGATAATTGTTCAGACCACACCCATGGTGCATTTTACAAGGATACATGTCTACTAAGTGTAGAGTATAAAGGTCTTAACACAATAATTAAGGAAGTATGGTAAAGGCTATGTTAACCTGTTCATTGTATTTCAAATTGTATATAAAGCCATCACACTGTACCCCATAAATGCATTATTGTATATAGCTATGATTTCATAAAGAAAAACAGAAAGTAAGGAATTGTGAATCACTTTTAGGTTTTTGAGTGGAATAACATTTATTTGATACATGATATGTCATCTTATTTAAAACTAGTTTGATTTCTTAAGTTATGTCTTACACTGTGAAGAACTTATTAATTTGTCAGATCAATAGACTGCTATATTAAGAAGGCTTTTGAATTTGTTTTAAGATAATATATTAGTATTCTTTTTACTTTATATTGTTCATTACCGGCTAATAACAGTACCAATATTTGAATTTGGCTGAAGTAGATGATTGCAAAAGCTATTTCATTTCTAATATTCTGAGCAATTATTGTTTGAAAATATGTTCAGCAAAGCTGAAAGTTGTTTGCCTTTACTATAAAGTTAATTAAAAAGTTAAACATAACTACAAAAGCAGACATCCTCATTGATGGCCTCTACTCTGTGTTAATTATAGAAAATGCACTTTTCTAGAAGCAGGGAAAAAGCACATCCATCATGTCATTTCTCATGCACAATTGGTGATAATTTAAGGGATTTTTTAGAACACAGTCCAAGAGTATTTGCTATGGTTTCTGTTAGCTCAGTGCTGCTTTCAGAAGAAAACACAAAAGCTGATCTGGTGATGAAATTAAGTAGCAGCATATGGCATTCTGAAAACAACAACAACAGTGATAAGGGTAAAACTTTAATGAATTGATTTGAGTTATTATAAATATACTCAACAACTCAGAATTGGATATAATAGTTATTGGTATTTCTGATTCATTAGTGAAGAAAAAATAGTTTTTAAAAAAATTGATACTGTGAATCTTATTAATATATAAAGATTCATTTTATTCTCTTAGAGAACAGAATATTATGATCATAAATCCAGTTTTTTCTACTCCTAGAGAGTCCAGGGTCACTGCTACATGATCAGTTATTATTGCACCATGTCATATTATTGCACCTGGGATTCATAAAGGCTTGAGTTAACCTGCATTGACTTCAGGTGTCCTTTAAACACCATGTTAAAATCGAAGCACAAATCAAGTTTTTTTTCCCTAAATATCGCTCGGACTTTAATAGAGAAGGCAAAAATAATATTTGACGATTCTGTTTGTTAAAAGAGGCTTTTCTTTGGAAATGGAGAATCCCAATGCAGGCATCTAGCAATGTCAATTGTTAAAACATCTAGCAATGTCAAATGCTATAACAACAAAAATATGGATTTCATATTTTCATTTTTAGACTAAAATGATCAACATGGTAATTTTATTATGATAATAATTTTGTTAAAGTATGGTAACTGATAGATTAAATTCAATAAACACTAGTTTAGTGCTCAATATCTAAAAATATTGAAATATTTGTTTAATTAAGTTGATACTAGGCAAAATTCAGTTACTCAAAATCTATTCAAATCACATAGCTTTTTTTTTTTTTAAAAAAAGATCTTTATTTTGAATGTTTGACAGTAACTATAAGTTCTTTAAAATTAAAAGGAAAACTTCATGCTTGTTATAGCATAAATGTTACCCTTCCATGCTGTTTTAATGATGTCTCATAGACAACAATACTTTTATCTTTTAAGCACCTTCAAATAGATACTTGAAATAAAGGCTTACTTTTTCATAGATACAAATTAATTCACAGATTCGAAGTTTCTTAACTTATTCAATCATTCAGCTACATATTGAACAGGTATATATTGAGTACCTACCACATACCAAGCATTGTTTTGGTTTATTGTAATCTATCATGCTGAAATGTTACATTTAAATATTTATTTAATAGAATTAGGATATATTTGTATATTATAGATTTATTAAATATTTAACAATACCTACTATATTGTATTTTCTTATATTCATAAATATAAACATATATACTTAGATATTTCCAGTACAGAAGTTTCTTCATTTGATGTTTTCTAATCAGTCCACTGGGAAGTGTTTTTTTTTGTTTGTTGTTACCAGCTGTATATTTAAGTCCTTATTCCTGGACCACTCTATGTATGTTAAAGATTCTGTGTAGTTTACAAATGTTGATCTCTTGCGCTGTCTTAGAATATTATCTCCTTTTGGCTTCCATGATAATACTCTTTTCTCTTTGGCCAGCTACTCTTCAAGATTTTTTTTTTTTTCATTTGCTTGTCTTCCTCTCCCTGCCCCATCAATGTTGGCATTTCACCTGAATGCTTTTGCTTTCCTTTTCTTACAAAATTTCCTTCAAATCGTTTTCCTTCTCAGTTGTGCTAGGGTGACTGCCTTACTTTGGACATTCAAGTTGCTTGCTGGAACCACAATTCACTTGCCTTCTTGGGCCTTCTTCTTTGATTGTCTGTACTTTTTTAGCCACTCTGCTTTTTGCGTAGGACAAATGAAAGCTACTTAGTATAGTAGTCAATGATGTTAATGAAGTAGCCAACTTTTATTATTTTAGTCGAATTCCTGTTAGAGTCATAAAAGTCCGGTCTATAATCACATAAATGCACCCAATTCTTTCATGGCTTCTAAGAAACATCATGGAAAAATAGAAAGGCAAAGATTTAGAATTGAGTATACTCAGACTCAAACCCTATTTGACAATTATGAACCCTTTGACCTGGAGCAAGTTACTTAACCTCTCTGACATCTATTTCTTCCTCTGTTCAGTGAGAATAATAGCCATGATTCACATGATTATTTTATCTGTTATGCTTGGTGCACCTAAATCATTTATCACAGTGATGAGTAGAGTAGAGTTTTCATAAATGGTAGTTATTATTCTCAGCATTATTGTTATTGTTATTATTGTTATTATTATTATCTTTACATATACACTGGCAGTGTTGCTTAGAAATGATGTTTCTAACCTTTGCTATACAGCAAATTTATAGTCACACTTTAGAACTACATAAGTCACAATACTTAACACCTTCAACTTGCCCTTCTGGGAGAAACTGCTTTGCTCCTTAGTCTCCTGCTAAGTAATCCAGTATGAGAGGTCCTTATGTAGAGGACACGAGGGACTAGATCAGGAGTAGACTAAACCCCCAAACAGTCCTTCTTCAGATTGGTTGGTGGCCATGAAGTGAATTTTTATAAAGTGTTCTGTCCAATACTGAGGTCCTATCTTGGACCTGGACTAGAAAATATGGATAGGATTGACCATTAGAAGCAAAAGTTCAAACTACAGTAAGGGAAGTGCCATGGAGCAGAAATATAAAGCAAAGCAAATCTTCTTGACAAGAGAGACTATGTGTCCCTTGAAAAAAGGCAGAGAAGGTGGGTAGTACCTGGGGGGCATTTTTGGTTACAGGTTATTTCCTAGCTCTAATTCCAGTAAATGTGCATCTGTACAAACAAATATAACTTCTCAGGGCCAGCACATACTAAGCTTCCTTGAAATTAACTTCAAGATATGCCTCACGTGTTACCTTTCAGAAGTCTTTCTTTACTCCACCCATGAACAGATTTTTTTGGATCCTGGAATATTTTGTACATACATCTTTTACAGAACATCTTCCAGTAAACTATATTATATGCTGCAGCACCATGAAAGTTTTTATTTTGCTTTATAATTCCAGCACTTAATCCATTGTCTGGCATTCAGAAGGTGATGAATGAGTACTAATTTATGAATGATGAACAAGAAAATAAATGAATTTTCACTTTTCTTTCTCACAGAACTCAGAAGAGTACATCACTTACAAGTTAAGTGACTTAAAAAGAGTATCCCTATATTTTAAAATTAAGAGCAATTACTTAAGCTTCTCTTCAAAATAAATGGCATTCATTCATCCTAATGAAAAAAGGAAGCAAAGAGAGGTACATTCGGGAAGCCTTTCTTTATCTTCTTCTTTGATCTGAAGTTCATGGGCGGCATTGTGTAACATACTCCTACTACATGTCTTATGAAAATAGAGAACTGTGAACTACCCTGAAGAGCAAAACTTTGGTTAAGTGAATTATATAATTAAATTCAGCATTCTAACACTCCATGAATTTATAGGGTCTATTGTGTAATTAGTTTACAAAACCAAGAACATTGGAGTTATTTATGACAGATGTTCACCTAACTTAAAACAGGAAGAGTATATTTACTTCTTTGTAGTTATTACAATGTAATTAAAACCATGAAACCACCTTATCTAAATTTCGAAGCTGGGACCTGCTTTTCTTCCCCCACCCCACTTGGCCTTATTGACTGCAGTAGGCTTCACTTCCCATGCAAGGATCGTAGATGAGGGTGGCAAGTTGTCCACTGTGGGCTTGCCAAATATTTTAGGAAGGTTTTATCTATTTTTTTGTTCCATTTTCAACAGTGATGCAGATAGTTCTCTGTAAAATTGTATATTTGTTTGCAGAAACAAACCTAGGGTATGGCCTGTGACAAAAGTCACTTGAGTTTCTATGTTCTGGAAGTAGTTGAGAAGGAAATAGAGTTGGATAAACCAGCAGATGCTAAGAAGAGATCTAAGTTTTGCAGAAAGGTATTTAGTGTGTAAGCTACTGCCATTATCTTTAGACAATTAAGCAGGAATATAATTGTTCTCTAATCTCCAGATTATCATTGTATATTACTCTACATATATTTTCAAAAATGTTGATTTGGACTATCCACAGTTTGACTTTTATCATGTACCTTTCCCAATCAAGATAGCTTGGGCTATGTAGCTTCTATAGTAAGTCTGCTGGAGGGAAAGTTTTTGTGGGAAATAGTAGTTGAATTTTCCAAAAACATTAACTTTCTTTTTACTCAAGGTACTGGGGAAATATGCCCAGATGTCAAATGTCTGCTCCAATCAGTTCAACTCATTCCACTCATAATTATTTGCTTGTTCTAGGAGATTGAGAACTCCTCCCTAATGGCTCATGCAGACCAGGGTAATATTATTCAGGGATTTGATAACATGTGCAAACTCTTTTTGAATTAATTTTCAAAGTCTTTTGTGATTGGTGTCAATTTGGCAACCACATTCTTTCATAGTTGTAGGCTCAAGGTCTAGAGTTTGGAGGTTGTTAAATTTAAGAATTTCCTCTCCAACAATTTCCTTTCACCTTCTGAAAGACAGAGGTACTGTGAGAATCTAAAATATTAGTTAAAATAGGGAGGAAGACCTAAGTTTGGGGTTATAAGGTTGAATTTTTGACTCTGAAAAGAGCTTTTAATATTAGCACAATTTGACAGTAAGACCGGAGCTAGAATCTGCCCCATTCAAGGCTTCCAAAGGCTCACAGAATGAATATAAACTTTTTACATGAATATAAGTGCAAACACAGCACTTATTATAGAATGTGTCATTTCTACTAAAAAAATTATATATTTATTGTGTACAGAAAAATATAAGTAGAGATACAACATTTGTAATGTTTAAAAATTCCTTTGAAAATTATTCACAGAAATAGCCCTAAAGAAGATAGGGAACATTTTACAACTTAATTTTACTCATTGTCACTTTGAAAAACACTATGAACCTCATGAAAAGTCATAATTCTCATGCATGTCCACTGTATTGGATGAAGCACAGTATAAAGAAAGCTGAAGCAGTACAGTTCGTTTCTGACAAAAGACTTTGGTTGTGTAGCCAGGGATCTTGGAAAGATCTGTGACCTGCTGTCCCCGGGAGTCTTTTCTCTCTCTCTCTTTTTTAATTAATTAATTTAATTAAATCATAGCTGTGTATATTAGTGCAATCAAGGGGTACAATGTGCTGGCTTCATATACAATCTGAAATGTTTTCATCAAACTGTTTAGCATACCCTTCATGGCATTTTCTTAGTTATTATATGAAGATATTTGTATTCTGCATTTAGTAAGTTTTGCCTGTACCCTTCTAAGATGTACCATAGGTGTGGCCTCACCAATTACTCTCCCTCTAACCCAACCTCCCCTCTCCCCTCCCCTCCCTTGCCCCTTTCCCCATATTCTTGTGCTATAGTTGGGTTATAGCATTCATATGAAACCTTTAAATTAGCTTCATAGTAGGGCTGAGTACATTGGATACTTTTTCTTCCATTCTTGAGATACTTTGCTAAGAAGAATATGTTCCAGCTCCATCCATGTAAACATGAAAGAGGTAAAGTCTCCATCTTTCGTTAAGGCTGCATAGTATTCCATGATATACATGTACCACAATTATTAATCCATTCGTGGCTTGATGGGCACTTGAGCTTCTTCCATGACTTAGCAGTTATGAATTGGGCTACAATAAACATTCTGATACAGATGTCTTTGTTATAATGTGATTTTTGATCTTCTGGGTATATACCTGGTAAAGGAATTAAAGGATCGAATGGCAGGTATATTTTTAGATCCCTAAGTACTCTCCAAACATCTTCAAGAAGGTTTTTATTAGTTTTTAACAAAGGTGTAAATATAAAAATAGGGTTAAAAAATACCAAGTTCCCAGGAAGACTGGATAGAGAGAAAGCCAGGGTAAGTGTCAGGGAGCTGGTAAATAGCCAGTGGTATATGCAAATAGAGGGGGAGGGGAAAGCCAGTTCTATTCAGGTAGGGGAAGAAGACCAGGTTTTTTAGTTTACATATCCAAAGAGTTTAATTCTTTCCAGCTGTTGACTTTCAAATGCATGGGTCTAGTCTGTTGGACCAAGCAGACCAGGCATCAGGCATGGACATCATGGGATTCTTTTCTAAAGAACTACCAAGAATTGCCTTCTGCAGGTGTTTTCCTTGGTTACCCCAGAATTTCAGCAGGGCAGTTCACTGAGTAGTTAACTTATCTACTTCCCACATTGGACAAATTTTCCATTTTGTTCTGTAGCTTAGTCTTTTATTCCTAGAAAACATTTTTGAATTACATATTTGAACACACTTCCATTCCAATTGTGGCCACTGTTCTTAAATCCGTTGCTTGGATGCTTATTACTTATTTTTCTCAGTCTTGACCTCTATTTACTTGTTTTGTCTTTTTAGCAGGAAGTTTTCCTTTGCATTGTGGTCAGCAAGGCTTCAACAATTGCTTTTTTCTATTCAACTTTTTCCCTAAGCTCCATCAGCTTCTATTTTCTTTTTAATCTTTCATATGTTTTCCTTAAGCCCTGTGTATTTACTTTGAACTCTTTGGCTAATTTATTAACTGAACAAAATTTCAAAGTTATGTTTTTTGGTTTGTAGTTGTTTTTACTGTTGTTTCTAGCCTCCTTTATTTTATTTTTATTTTACTTTGTAGTAGTTTGTAGGACATCCATGGCAGGTTAATTTTGATTGTTTAAATAAGATGAGTTGTTTCTTGGACTGGTTTTGTGCAGGAAGTTTGTGTGGGAAAGACATCAAGGAAGCCCTGTGAGCTAGCAGGAATTCACCTTGATGTACCAGGAAACACAAGATGTCACACTGGGTGTGTGGATAGATTTATGTTAACCATGACTTCATGGTCAATGAAGATGAATAGCTATAGGGGGGTTCCAAAAATCTCCACTTTCTCTCCCCCAGTTTGTCTCCAATCTCTCCAATCATGTCAAGTATGTCATTGTGTTTCTTTGTGGGATTCCTGATAGACCGTGATAACAAATGCTTCCAAAGAAGCTTTTCCTGCCAGCCCGGGTGTTCCATTTTCTCTGATTTAAGCACAAAAGATTTTAAACAAAAGATGTTATTGATGTTGCACCTGGTCATGCAATCCCTACCTGAGGATGACTGTGCTCTACTGCCTTTGCTTGAAACCTGTAGGTTTTCTGAATTTCCTACATTTGTCTTCTTTTTGCCACATTTTGCAAATTCTTCCATAAATATTTACATTTAGGGTTCAAGTGCCTTGTAATTTTGGAAAGATAAAAGTTTGTATGTCCATTTCTTCAGTTATGCTCATCATTTTTGAGGGTTTTCTTAGAGGAGAAAGAAAAAGGACTATATGCATTGCACTTTGCTCTTTGACTTCTTAGTACTGGAGGGCTATAATAAATTACCCCACCTGGTGGCTCATGCCTGCAATTCTAGCACTTACCTTAGGGGGGCAGAGGTGGGAGGATCACTTGAGGCCAGGAGTTCAAGCCTGAGCTACATAGTGAGACCTCCATCCCTATAAAAAGAAATAGCACAATTAGCCTGTGTGGTGGCACATGTTGATAGTCTCAGCTACTTGGGAAGGTTCAGGCAAGAGGATTGCTTGAGCACAGGAGTTTCAGGCTGTAGTGAGCTATGACAATGTCATTGCCCTCCAGCCTGGGTGGCAGAGTAAGACCCTGTCTCAAACACAAAAAAACAAAATAAAATAAAATGTAATGAATCTTAACTAACTAGAAAGAATCAACAAAGATGATGCTGAAACTCAAAGATGTTTGGAGCTTATGAGACTGCCATCCAACCCAGAGTATTTAAGGTAACAGTGTAGACTGAAGGGGGGGTATGTTCTGTTTTATTGAGATATGATTTATACACAAGAAAATTTGCCAGGACCTAACTTTATATTATCCTTGGCTTTCCGCAGTTTTTTAATCTTTCTTTTCTCATAATCACCATTTACTTTTTTTTCTACCATCAGCTGAACCAAATAGAAAGTTTTAGCCACAGGTTACAGAAAACCTAACTCAAAAGGACTTGTTTTGTTGCAGGAAGATGAGGCCCAATGGAGAGAAAGAGTACCCAAACACCATATTTAAGAGGAAAATGGCTTTTATTTAGCCAGCGGAGCTAACAGCATAGAAGAATTTAAAATGACCATGCTCCCCAACTGGCTTGGTCTTTCCCTTTTTATCTCCAGTCAAAAAGTTCCAACTCACAGGTACCTTTTTCATTCGTCAGTTTGAATAAAGCAGGAGATGCTATTCCAGCCCCCATAGAACTACAGGGGTTCACAGAAGTGGAAATTTCCAGGTCCCAGGAAGTTAAGTTCCTAAGAGCTGAGTCAGCATGGAGTGGACCCTGCAGGTGTATCCTTGGGGTCTCCTTGAGAAGATCTCCGTTCTCACCCTTTTGGGGTACCCTCTCGCAGTTTCAATGGTTCTCAAACTTCCAAGGCCCATCAGGATCATCTGCCCAGAGTTTCACGTTCACTAGGCATAGGGTTTTCGGACAACTTCTCAGGTGATACTGATGCTGCTGATCTGGAAACCACACTTTGATACCACTGGGTTAGACTATTGGAAGAGTTATTATCTTATAGTGAAGGATGGCAGGACACCTGGCTAGTTAACTTTATATTTCAACAATAATATATTCTTTATTCTCAGAAATATTGTTATCTCTAAATGGAGGAAACCGTCTCAGGAGACAACAGTGTTCAAAGGCAGGGTGGAAAAAAAAACGAATCCTCCTCATTTCTTTATGAGCTACCTTCCCATGGAGAACTCTCATTGGTGAAAAGTAGGCAACATAAATCTTTTTCTGTCCTATTAAATAACAAGGAAGATGAAATTACTATTCATTATTAGAAATAATTGAAAACTTATAAACCCATAATTGAAAACTCACTTTCTGGATCTGCCCCAATCTGCATCGCTAAATGAAACAAGAGCATGGGGCCAAAAGCGGTGAGGGTTAACTTGCTCCAAGGGAGGAAGTGAGGAGCTATTAACTGTTGTATCTAAATGTTTCCAAAGGTCTTTTTACTGTTTGGGCCCAGGCTTTCCCAGTTTATTTCATCTGTTCAGTAGTTAAAATCTAAGTGTTAAATGTCACATTAACACATTCTTGTTAATTAGCAAGAACAACAATGTCTCAACTGATTCTTTCAAATTTACAAGTTCTATTCTTCCCACCTTTGAGAGAAATCTAATTCTATGCAGTTTCTGTTAGTTGTGTTGAAATGTTTCTGGAGCAAATATATATATAGCAAATATATATAATATGTTTTTTGATTCTCAAATTTGAAATGAGATTTCTTCAGCTGAAATTCTGAGCTGCCTCTTTTTTGTGGCAATTCTTCATATTTTACTGCTCATTTGCTCATGATTAATTCACAATGGACTTGTCCTCTGCAGGTAATTGCAGCTTCCTTTTTTCATGATTAAGCCACCAGACAATTTGACAGTGGAACTCAATACATTTTCAATAGCTATCATCTCTAACATTATTTTATGTGCATCTTGTTAAAATATACAAAAAAATAAGTGATTTGGTTGATAAAAATAAGCATACACCCATTCTATCAGCAATCAGATGTGTAAGGTGAATGTTTACAGTTAGCCCTTCCTATCTGCATTTGCTGATTCAGCCCACCACAGATCAAACATATTTGAAAAATAAAAACAATAGAAATAACCCTATGAAGGTAATTAGAATATTTTACCCTAAATTATACCTTTCTGGCATATTCTGAGATGGCTACCATAGGTCCAGCAAGCAGAAGTAATACTGCAAGGCTGTCTTTTGTGAGGGAAATTTGCATCTGTGGAGAATCTTCATAAATGCAGTCAGATTTTTCTTTATCTGATCCAGGAAGGATTAACTGAGAGTCTGACACTTTTAAAGGTCTGAAAAGAAACATCTTCCCCCCTTCCTACCTGGGAGGCTTCATTTACATAAGAACAGGGAGACAAGCGTTTTCCTTTCTTCCTCCTATAACCTGTCTTGCCACTAAAATCTATTTTGCCACAATCTAAACCCCTATTCTTTATAAACTTCTGTACCACACTGAGATGTTGAGTCTTCATTCCGAAGGCTCTTTGTGTACACACATTAAGTAAACGTGTATGCTCTTTTATCCTATTTATCAATCTGCCTCATAGCAATGATTTTTCTGAACATTTAGAGGGCCAAGACCTTGATCCCTACAAATACAATAATAAAAAATATAAACAGGAGACAGGTGTGATGGCTTACACCTGTAATCCCATTATTTTAAAAGGCCAAGGCAGGAGGGTGTACAATGCTAGGAATTTAGGACCTGCCTGGGCAATACAGTGAGATCCTATCTGTACA
The DNA here is from genome assembly GCA_963573935.1 of Arctocebus calabarensis. Taxonomy (NCBI): domain Eukaryota; kingdom Metazoa; phylum Chordata; class Mammalia; order Primates; family Lorisidae; genus Arctocebus; species Arctocebus calabarensis. The sequence goes on from CAUYON010063383.1 coordinate 15,414, forward strand.
GAAAATTTTAAAAATGAGCTGGGTGTGGTGAGTCCCAGGTAATGGGGAGGCTGAGATAGGCATTATAGCTGCAGTGAGCTGGAATCATGCCCCTGCACACTACCCTGGATGACAGAATAATATCTGGTTTCTCTAAAACAAAAAGGAAAAGGGAGCCTCCTTCAAAAAATAAAAATCAAAAGTCAATAAATTGTAACTATTTGCATAGCATTTACATTGTTTCAGGTACCATACATGAGTTAGAGATGGTATAATAATCTGGAGGATGTATATAGGTTAGAGATAAATACTAAGCCATATTATATAAGGGACTTAAGAATTTGTGGATTTTGTATTATGGGGTCCTGTGGATATTGAGGGTTGACTATACCTACCCTAAAAAAAGTCCCTTTGGTATGTTCTCCTAACCACCACTCCTTCTCTTTTCCAAGGGAATGTAATGGCAAGGAAAAACTTGCCCTTTTCCCCTCAAAAGTTCACTGAAAGATCAATTCACAATTAATGAGATATGTTTCCAAATACCATGCACATGGACAGAATCACAAGAGTGATTGCCCAATGCCTCAGTGATGGTCAGATAACTTTATACCTGCCTTGTAGGAGGAAGGGAAGAGAATGTGGAGTGTGGATGCAACAAGTGGTTGATGCAACAAGAAGCTGAATAGATGGGGGGATACAGATTGATCTGTAAATTAACCTGAGGAATGGGTGTATTTTAAATGATTTGGGCCAGCTCTGCTTGCATTCTTCATCTTCTTTCCTGCAGGATATTGAAATATCCGGGAGAAGAAAGGAAGCCAGTTGCCCTCTTTGACCTTTTGCTCAGGTCAATAGGGTTCTTTGGAGACAGAGGGAATGCCCCTTCTAAATGCTTCCTGATCTTGAAGGGATTTTCATTCAAAGTCTTCTTCATACCACGTAGTCATGTTTTGGGATGAAATTTCCTTAGCTCCTTCATCAATAAGAATAGTTTTGCTAATTTTTGAATGTATTATGAATAGCATTACCTAGTGGGAATTTTGTGTTGTACTTCCTTAGTTCAACTTTATATATGAAATTTCCTGTTTTTTCTTGTGGCAAGTGGTTGCAACAATTTCTATTCCTAGTAGTATATGAATGTTCTGGAAGCTTTATATCATGGCAATGCTCATTTTCTATATTTAACTGTAGCAAGTTCTAGTGGGCATGTATAACACTCACACTGATTTTAATTTGCATTTCTCTTATAGCTGATGAGGCAGAGTTTTCCTCCCACATTGAAAGTCTTTAATGCATATAAGACTATTCAGATTTTTATGTTTGCTCAATGGTTTTGCCAAGTTGTACCTCTTTATAGTTGCTTGTCCTTTCATCAGAATTTTCATCTATTTGGCATATAATTATTTATAATAGCTTATTTTTAATCTATAAATTCTATAGTAATGCCTCTTTTTCATGTCTAATATTTAATTATTTACATCTTACTACTTATTTTTAATTTTTTGCTAGAGTTTTATTACTCATGTTTGCCTTTCAAGGAAGATAACTTAGGTTTTATTAGTTTTTCTCTATTGAGATTTTTTTTCCTTTAATTAATTTTCACTTTTTTTCTCTTTATTTCCTTTCTTCTGTTTTCTTTGGGTTTAATTAACTGTTTATACCCTGACCTTGTGTAAATAGTTATTGCTATGGTTTGAATGTTAACCACAAAGTTAATATGTTGGAAACTTAACACCTAATACAACAGTGTAAGAGGCGGGATCTTTAAGAAATAATTAAGTCATGAGAGTTCTAAACTCATGAGTGGGTTAACGCTGTTATTGCAGGAGTAGTTTATTATCATGAGATAAATTTGCTATAAGAGAACTGAGTCCTCTCTTGGACTTTTTTGTGCTCTCACCTTTCTGCCTCTGCCATGGGTATGACATAGCAAAGAAGCCCTCCCCAGATGTGGATCCCTTGACCTTGAACTTCTCAGTTTCCAAAACGATAAGGAATACATCTCCTTCCTTTAGAAATCACCCAGTATTCTCTTATAGCAACACAAATGAACTAAGGCAGATGCACATGTATTATTTAAAGCTTTATCCTTTAAATATGTATATTTAGATTTAAATTGCTTTAAAGTTTTATTTATAAAAATATCTCTGATTTTCATTGATATTTGTCCTTAGACTCATAATTTACTAAAAATTATATTGCTTAATTTCAATACATGTGGGTCTTTTATGCTTTTTTTTTTATTGTGTGGGGGAGAAGGAAAACTTTCCCTAAAATGAAACCTAGAAGGTTTACTAAACAATCAGTTCACAATAAGCAGATTAACATGGGAAAGAAATTACCAATTTATTTACCATATATATGAGAAAAATCACAGAGTAATTACCCACTGTCCTTATGGGGCCTAGAAGTTTATATGCCCTCATTTCAGAGGGGAGGGAGAAATGGGGAATATAGGTAATTTTGTGGAGGGGCAATAAGTTGTTAGTAGGGAGATGAATGGATACTTGGGAGAATGAATGAACTGGGAAAACAGATTAATTTGTAAATGATTCTCTTTGGAAATTAAATTAACCTAAGAGATAGATATTATCTTTAAAATGAGTTGGGCCAGGTCTGGTTGCATTCTTGATCTTTTTTCCCTGAAATTTATTGGGATAACAAAGAGAAGGAAAGGAAGATAATTGTTTTTCTTGATGGGTCTGTCTGGTTTTATGAGGATAAAGGGAAAGCTCCTTCTCATTCCCTCTAAAGGCCTTTACTACTTTATACCGATGAGTCATACATTGGGATTAAATTTCCTGAGCTCTTTCATTTCCCCTGTCTGAAACTTCCCTCAAAGTTTCACATATTAAAAGCTGTGTAAATGGCTATGGAGAGAGAGATCAAGTTAATAGTCAAGTAACAAGAGATATGAAAAGGGAGACAAAAAAACATAGATTAGAACAAGAATGAATAAGCAAAAAAGAACAGATATGAACCTAATTTCTCCATGCCCCATTAACCCAGTCTTGAATTCCTGGTAATATGTCAGCCTATAGAATGGTTTTGCTTCATTAGTCTGATGAGGAATATTTATTTTGTCTTTTAACAGGTATAGATTAATCTCTATTTGTCCTGAGCAGCTTATGTAGAAACATTTCTCATTAATAACCACATGAGCTCTTTCTTGTTGGATTGTCGGGGTATCCAGGACATGGCAGTTTTGAAGTATGACAGAGGGTAGGCTATTGACTTCTGACTGAAGTGCCCCCCAAGCTTGCAGAGTAATATTGAACGCTTGTTCTATAACCAGAGAGAGATTTAAAAGTCTCTTTTTTAATCTCACAAATTTCAAATGCTGGGGAAAAGAGAACTTAAAATTGTGATATACAAGTGAATTATTTTTGTAATATTAGGTTTAGTACCTATGTTTGACACTAATTTATGAATGAAAAAGTCCAAGTTTGTAATTTTGCTGGTATTTAAAGTGAGGTACTTGGTAACAGAAGGTGTCAGGTAACAAAGTCCATAGCATTTTCTAAGTGGAAACCACTTGTACAGTTTATTGCTACATAAAATGAAAAGACCAGTATAATTTACAGATAGCACCACATGGGAACCTCAGAGTGTGGAGAAGTTTGCTGTGCCTCTTCTTACTCATTGGTACTTCCACACTTCTCATTTCTATCTGTTTTAGCTAGTCTGTCAGAATAGGCTAAAAAGCCTTTGGTTCAGTTCTGGCAGTTGCAGAGTTTGGTTTTCACCTTACTAGTCAGTCCAGACTTTACTCTGTCTAATTTTTAGTGTCTGGCAAATTAACAGGGGAAGCAAGTGAGCTTGCATAGGCCTGGCTTGTGAGCCATTCATAGCATCTGGTGATTTGATAAGTTTTGACATCATGAAGGTTAGTGTCAGCGCCATCTATGATGTTTGTAAGAGGTACAAGAATGCCATCCATGGAATCTAACTGTAGGGCATGATCGCAATAATGCCCTCGTATGTCACCCAGAACAGATCCAGCGTCATGTCTGTTTTCAATGCAGAGGGAAAAGTTACTTCCTTGTGACTTCACCTGAGCAAAAGGTATTTTTTGAGCTTCCACAGAGATTTTTTAGCATCCAGTTGACTCAGTAACAAGAGAAGTGGCTGATGTTTCTTCTCCTGTTGTGGACCCCACATCTTCTGGACCAGTTATACCAGGCACTCACATTGACAGAAACAAAAGTGAGTTCAGGTTCCTTTGCATGATTTAGGTGTTGGCATTGATTAGTTAGTGTGACCAGAGTTTGAAAGACTCATGCAAAGGGATGCTGTGTCTGCACCTGACCTGTTGGGAAAACAGTGAGGCTTAGTATGAGTTAGGCATAATTTTAAAGAAGAGTCATAAGGAAAGAATAAAAGAGAATGGGAGGAAGTAATCTCTCAGCTTCTAATGAGCAATCTTCAAAGGGGAAGGCTTAAAAGGAAAAAAATGTTTAAAAGGGGTCTTTTGTGGGGGTGTTTAAATGAAAAATAAAACAGGAAAAAAGGAATTTTTAGATGAAAAAATAGGGTTTCTCATCCATGATCTTGGGGAAAAGCTGTCTACTTCATGAAGACATCTGCTTGAGAGATATTGGGCTGGCCCTGGAAATCTTTACTTTCAGGTCACCTAGAGGGGTGGTCTTGGTACAGCTGGGAATGGCTCATGTGATACTAGGAAAATAATTTTTCCTTTTTTAATGACAGAGTAGGTGATTAACAGTACTTCATTAGACCCTTTCCAGTGAGGGGACAGCTGTGTCTTCTTCTAAAAACTTTGATGTACACATGACCTCTTGGTCAAAAAGACAGCAAGAATGGTCAGTTGGTGGAGGCCATGCTCCTTTCTCCGGTTGATGATAGGTTCCCAGCATATTAGTTAATGACTCTGTGTAGCTAGTTATTGAATCAAATTACTCACTTAAATCTCCATAGTATTCTGTCAAGCCAGGAACAGCAGGTTTAGAGATATCAGTAGGTATGGGCTAACCAGGCAATGTTTCAAAAGGGATAATCCATGTCTCCTGATTAGAGTATTCTGGATTTTTATAAAGGTTGAAGGTAATACTTGTGACCATTTAAGTCTGATGTCTTCATAGATTTTTCCCAAAGCATTTTTATGTCTAGATTTTTACATTCCACTTGCCCTGAGGACTAGGGATGATATGAGGTATGGATTTTTAATTAGTACTCCAGAGCCTTTGCAAGAAAGTGGTTTATTTCTGCTTAACAAGTCCCTTGATCAGGCTCCATCCATAAAGGAACACCAAAATAAGGCATAATCTCAGTTACTAATTTTTTTTTATTACTCTCTCAAGGTGTTTTGTTTGAGTTTGTAAATGCCCTGAGATATTTCATGTCCTAAATAAGTAACAGTTGTTTGTACCCACTGAAGTTTAGAGGTAGGGACTTTATGGTCTTGTTCAACTGGAGCCTTTAAAGGGACAAGGAAGTCTAGAGGGCACAGAGCTCTGTTTAGTCTGGGTACAGAGCAAAAGATGATCAATGTGCTGAATAAGAGTAGATCCTCGGGTAAAGATTATAGAGTTTAAATAAGCTTTGAGGATTTGAGAGAATACTGAAGGAGATTCAGTATCCCTGAGGTGTTCAGGCCCATGTTAATTGTCTCCCTCGGAAGGGGAATATAAAGAGAAATTGTGAATCAGCATGCAACAGGGCTGGAAAGGAAGTTGAGCAAAAGGTCAATTACTGTATTACTAACTGAAAGGCATTTGAGTTATCCTCTATCTTTTGATAAAATATTTGATATAGATCTTATTTTTTAAGCTTATTAATTAGAGCTCTTTTATATATTTTGATTGTGAAATATCATATACACATGATTTATGTAGACATACAAACATACAGATGGAAGCAGATCTTACAGCTTTTATAAAAAAATTATTTGCTGGTTTTCAAATATTATTTTTACTGTATTTTACTGTGTATAGTGTATACTTTATTACCCAGATTTTTGAAAAAAATAAGTATACACATTATACATGGTAGTCTGGCTCAGGATCAGGGGAGCACAGTAGACCTCTCAGGGCCACTGCACCCTCCCACATGGACCTGTCGGGTATATGGAGTTCCAGTCCAAAGGATTCAGGATCCAGTGGGAGCAGGCCAGAGCAGCCTCCGATGAGCACTGTGGTCAGGGGAAGGCGAGATGGAAGGTGTAGCACACTAGGCCAATGCTTGTACAGGGAGCAGGCCAAGGCCTGGGGCTCACCCATGTAGGGGAGACTGGGATCCCCAGCCAGGCCCAAGGAATCACCTGCCTGGCCCTAGGAATCACCTCCCACTGGCTAAGTGGCCTCGGAAGCTGGCACCCCACTCGTCATGCACATGGCCACACCAGCCGTGGCCCCGGAAGACAGGGAAGGGGCAGTCTTCACAGAGCAGGTGGCACGGGAGGACAGTGTGATCTGCATATTTACCAGGGAGCATTCACCCTTCCCAGATGTGTCTATCCCAGCTAAGAGCTGGATACTTTCTCAAGCAGCATCTTCCTAAACATTTGGGCAAAAGATCTGGGTGTACATTACACACAGGAGTGCATTATACACCGCAAAATATGGTATGATTTTATTTAGACTATTAATCTTTTAATTACTTATTTCATTGTTCTAAGTAATTATGAGTTAGGCAACAATTTGTCTATAGTAAGATTCTGCCATCTCTTTAGCATTTGCTGCTTCCAAGGCCTAAGACTCACATGCGTTTAGGTAGGTGTAGCCAGAAAATAGAGCACTCAGTTTTTCAGAAATTAAACATCCCATTTACCTTCAATCTTGGCTTTGGTACTCAGATCCTCATGATCAACTTAGGCAATACTTTTCCCAACCCAAGTTCACAAGAAAAAGGAACAAAGGGATAGAAGTTAGAAATCTCTGCAAATTCCTGAAAGGAGAGGTACTGCCATTTATTACCAGTTTTGGCCTGAGTTAGGTATCTGAGGCCTGTCACTGGGTGTGAGTCAGTTAATTCCGGTCCAGTGTAATCTCAGACTTAGTTCAATTTCTGTTGAGATGTCTGAATCCAGCTAAGATCAATATTTTACACAGACAACTTGGGAGGGTTCACCACACACACGCAGAGCTCTGACGTCTGAGGGAGAACTCACCCGCAAGCCCCAGTCACAGCGAGACGGCAGCAGGCACAGTGGGCCTCGCAGACGTCTCGCTCGCTCACCAGGAGCTCCGGGGCATCTCTAGGAGCGCTATTTTGGAACCCACTTTGGACAAATCAAGTATAATAATTTATAATTGAGCAAAGAATGATGCACAAATCAGGTAGCTATACCAGAACAGGCTCAGAGAGACTCTAGAGCATCTCTAGGAGCGCTATTTTGGAACCCACTTTGGACAAATTAAGTATAATAATTTATAATTGAGCAAAGAATGATGCACAAATCAAGTAGCTATACCAGAACAGGCTCAGAGAGACTCTAGAGCTGCCACGTGGTAGAAGACTGTCAACAGAAAATAGGACGTGGCATATAGAAAATGAAACCGAGGCAAGGAAATAACGGGATTAGCTGCAGTTCCCTGGGGTCAGTATCTGCCTTCCCTGAGCACAGTTGGAGCAGGGGCCCCTTTGACTGGCAAAGAGGAGTGACAATGAGTGGAGACTGACGGCTGACAGTTTTACTTTGGAACTTTTTCGCTAAAGAACCTTGTATGTAAAAGCCATAAGCCTTAACCAAGGTTATAACTTGATCAAGAAAACAGAAGGTATCGCCAAAGAAGTGGAGAACTTTAATGAGATCCAGAAAATCCACAAAAACAGCGCACAGAAAGAAAAGTCTTGGCTCAGCACCCATCACTCAGTGGTTACAGCACTGGCCACATACACAAGAGCTGGCAGGTTTGAATCCAGCCTGGGCTTGCTAAACAACAATGACAAATGCAACAAAAAAATAGCTGGGCATTATGACAGGCACCTGTAGTCCCAGCTACTTGGGAGGCTGGAGGCAAGAGAATCCCTTAACCCCCAGAGTTTGAGGTTGCTGTGAGCTGTGGTGTCATAGCACTCTACCGAGGGCCAGATACTGAGACTCTGTCTCAAAAAAAAAGAAGTCTCAGTAGCCATAAGGCAGATGTAACTCATATTTTTTGTCCCACCATATTTTCTAGGGTCCCGGCTTCTTAGCTGATCATTTTTACATAAATGTATAAAAGCCCTACATGCCCCCAGAGTATATAGAAAATAAAAGCTGTAATCAGAAGGGAAATGAAATAATAAATGGCAAAAGTTATACTTATCACACTAGAACAGGTATTCTGTGCCTGGAAATCAAACCTAGGTTGTTGAGGTGTAAGCCCAGAACTTCAACCAGTAGACTAAAAAGCAAACTGACTTTTATTGTTGTTCCTGCTGGGGTAGTATACAGTGTTATTTTTTTTCTTTTTTCCCTTTGAGGTCAGATTTTTCTCTTTATTTTGTTAAGAGAATTTTTAAGGCTAGGTACAACATTATATGTCTTTTAATCTAATTCTTCTACTAATACAAATAAGGCAATTGTTTAGAATAAAATATCTCTAAAATTTATTTCAAAAAAATTAGAAATCTTTTAAATTAATGAATCTATTTTTTTCCTGGCCGTGAATAATTAGGATTCTAAGAGGTATATTTGTTCCAAAAGCAGCCTAATCCAATAAGCATCTTCATAGAAAGCATCCCTGGTAATTGTCCAAGTCTGGAGTAAGCAAGAGGTGTTTCTGGACAGGGCATAGAGGAGGCAGTTCCCATGAGTCCCCAAAATTCACTCTCAGAAATAGACTTAAGATAGAAAAGGAGGTTGGAACCTGTTAAGACAAAGACTTCCCTAAGTTTGACACATTCAGTACAAAGAATGTGCTACTTAGAATCTTGGGTCTTAGATTCCCAAAATTTCAAACTGGTAGCTGGCACGATCTCAAAAAGCACGTCACCCTGGGCGGAGACTGAGAGAGAAAATTCCCACTTAGTAGGAAGATAAACATTAAGACATTAAGACATTAAGATAAACAGAAACATTAAGACAAGAAGGGGAGGAAGCATGTGGTGAGAATAAGATGGAGTTAGTCAGACTAGCGCTGACACAGCACAGCTGGTCTGGGTGGTTTGGTTCTATACGACTTTGACCTCATGTCTCCCATCCTTGTTTTGTAAATTTAATTCTAACCTAAAAGTGTATATCTTGAGTACTTTCGGGTGATTGATTTAGGAGATTACCTTTTTGAATTAGAAATGTTGTTGGTCATGGGTTAGGCCAATTGCTGTTTGTGATGGGCCATGGTTTATGCCAATTATTGTTTATTATAGGTCCTGGGTTATGCTGATTGTTGTTTAAGATAAGGGTTAATTATTATGGTTTAAGATAAGAGTTGACATGTTTTTTGCTTTGAACTTTTATGTATAAAACTGGTTTTAGAAATGGAAGGGCAGAACCATCTTGGAGAGGCTACTCCCACTGTTCTCCAGGATTGCTGGCCTCCTGATATTAAAGCTTGTTAGACCTAATCCCCATCTCCGCATATTGGCTGGACAGGGATAGGCAGCTGGAACCTCTTCATCTAGTCACAAAGGGAATGTCATGTTTTTGTTGTTGTTGTTGTTTGTTTCTTCCTGAAGGAAGAGGTGGGTCTGTTTGTCTTAATAGATTCCAGTCTATTCAGAACTGTGTAACTGGCTAGCCAGCAGGGCCCACTCCAATGATGGGCTTGCAGGGATGCTAGACCCTGGTTCTGCCCTATGGTGCTCCTCTTCATGACAGAACAACATAGAGAGACAATGATCAAGGAAAGCAACTAAATACAAGGCTATTTCTGAGAGGGAAGGGATCGGACAATTTGTATCACAAAGTACCAGGAAATACATCAGAGTTGCTGTACCAAGACTAGTTTCATAGAAAGCCTTTCCTCTCATTAATCTTAAGTTTCAAAAGGCAAAAGAGGCAATGGTCTTTACTCTCTGATCAACCAGAGCCCATGGAGAGACAGAGGAAAACTTGGAGTCTTACTGGTAAGAGATCTTACCGTTCTATTGGCTGGTCAAGAGTCTAGGGTCCCCTCATTGCAGCTTCAGGAAGAGCAAACCAGCTTTAAAGATACTGCCAATTACGCCAAACTGTACAGAAGAAGGAGAACTTGCCCTTCATTCCTGAAAGATCAACTTACAATTAGGCAGATAAATAAGAGAAAGAGAAGACGAGTTTATTTACCCTGTGTCTGGGCAGAATCATTGAGCAATTACCCAGTATTCCAATGGGCTCAGAAGTTACATGTCCTCATTCAAGGAGGCGGGACAAAGAAGCTAGGTAATTATTTTGAGGTACAATAAATGGTTAGTAAGGAGGATGAATAGATACTTGAGAGAATGCATGGATGGGGGAAACAGATTAAATTGTAAATGATTCTCTTTGGAAATTAAATTAAACTAAGAGATAGATATTGTCTTTAAAATGGGTTGGGCCAGGTCTGGTTACATTCTTCATCTTCTTTCCTGTAATACTTTGTGATAACAGGGAGGGCAAGGAGAAGACAATTGTCCTTCGTGATGAGTATGTCTGATTTGGTGCAGGTAGAGGAAAACCCTTTCCACACCTGTTGCTCTCTAAGAGTCTCTATTTTAATTTTTGTTATTTTTTGCAGTTTTTGGCCAGGGCTGGGTTTGAACCTGCCTCCTCTAGCATATGGGGCCGGAGCCACAGGCACCGCCCTTCTAAGAGCCTTTAATTCAAAATACTCTATACCAAGAAGCCATATGGTGGGTTGAAATTTCCTGAGCTCCTTTAATCACTTTCTAGTTTAATGCCATTGTGTTCAAAAGCCAATAGATGTATAACCTCAGTCATTTTAAATTTGTTGAACTTGCTTTATGTCTCTGTCTATGATCAAGTCTGGAAATGTTCTGCAGTCATAGAGTGTAATGTTCTACATACAGCAAATTCATATTTGTGGAACAGGCTTTGCGGAGCTGTGTCTTCACAATTGCATATGCTTGTAAATATTGAGAGAGATGTATTCAAATCTCCTTTTTATAATTAGGGTGTTTTAAATTTCTTCTTTCACTTATGTCAAATTTTGCTTTACATGGCTATTTGACCATGCTTTTAGATGAATACAAATTAATAATTTGTTTTTAACTTCCTAGTGAATGAAACTTTTTATTATTATGAACTCCATACTATTACTTTTTCTGTAAGAATTTGGACTCTGTATACAAATAACTAGGCTATAAACAACTTACACATAAAATAATTTAGGCAATATTTCACAATTTTCTAGTGTTATATAACAAATGAATTGTTGTATTCCAGGTCTTTTGATGATATTCAATTGTTTACTAGCTTTTTTGATTGCAAAAGTACTTTCAGATCTTTATTTTCATAAAACAACTTTGTGTTGATTATTTGCCTTTGAGACCTTAAATTTCAAATCAGACCTATTATCTCAAAAGCATCTGTCCTCAACTGCTTGGGCTGCCATAAAAAACAAAATAAAACAAAACAGAGACTGGGTAACTTAAATAAGAGACATGTATTTTCTCCTAGTTGTGGACTCCAGAACTCCATATTCAAGAATAAGCATGTGCAATTTTTCTTGAGGCCTCTGTCCTTGGCTTGGAGATGGCTGCTGTCTCACATTATCTTCATATGGCCATTCCTGTATTTTGTGTGTGTGTGTGTGTGTGTAAAACCCTGATCTCTCTTTGTGTGTCCAGATTTCCTCTTTTTCTTTTTCGTTTTTTTCTTGCCACCCAGTCTAGAGTGCCATGGCATCATCATGGCCCACAACAACCTCAAACACTTGGGCTCAAGTGATTCTCTTGCCTCAGAGCTGGGACAACAGGTGCCCACCATGATGTGCAGCTAATTTTTCTATTTGTACTAGAGATGGGGTCTTGCCCTTGTTCAGGCTGTTCTCAAAGTCTTAAGTTCAAGCAATCCACATGCCTTGACCTCCCAGAGCATTAGGATTTGCAGGCGTGAGCCACCAAGCACCGCCAAGGTTTCCTTTTCTTATATGGGTACCAGTTAGATTTGATTAGGGACCCTCCCAATGGGCTCATTTTAGCTTCGCCATATCATTAAACCCCCTGTCTCCAAATACAGCCATGTTCTGAGGAACTGGGTGTTAGACTTCAATGTATGAATTTGATCAACACTATTTATTCCACAGTAGAATTGTTGGATGTTATATCTATTACTGCCATTAGTAGAAAGGAATTTTATCATGTAATTTTTTGGTTGTTACATTTCTTATAAAGTAGATTATATGATACTATTTTTTATGTAAGTACTTTTGTGTATGTAGGGATCACGGCAAAACCTGCCCTTTTCCCTTTGGTTGGTTTGCTGAAAGATCAACTCACAATTATGGTAGATTAATAAGAGAAAGGTTTATTTCCAAATACCATATGCATGGGGGGAACCAGAGAACAATTACCCATCATCTCAGTGATGGTCAGTGACTTTTAAAGATGCCTTTTAGAAGGGAGGGAGAAGAGTGTGGAAAGTATAGGGTGTAGCAAGTGATTGCTAGGGGGGATGTGTGTAGATGGGTGGAAACAGATTGAATTGTAGATAAACCTGAGAGACAGGTCTCCTGCTTCCAATGACCTTAGGGCCAGGACTATTCATATGCAAGAAGGAATTCAGCAGCCTTTTCTGATTCTAAATCAGGTTACTCAGGTTTTATAGAGGAGAGGCAAGTGCTTTCTGATCATGAATGGCATTTTAATTAAAAATATTCTTTACACCAAGGAATCATATTTTGGGGTGAAAATTTCCTTACCTCCTTCAGTAATTAATTTTTTATTTTCACAAACATTTGGAAATTGTACAGTACCTTGCCTATGAATACCTCATCATGCTTACTCTTTAGGATTTAGCAACTTAGTCTTTTAGTAATTAACATGTGAAATACACATGGGTCTTTGTAAAGGTTGTATATAAGACAATAAAATGTTCGAATTTTTTAAATGTTAAAATATTTCTCTATTTCAAGACATTCAGACAGACCTATATAATTTGAATATTTTTCTTAAATTCTAGATCACATTTCAACTAATTATCCATTTTTATTTAGACCTACTTCACTTAACAAAATGAAAACTTTAGTGTTTTCTTAAGAGGTTAATTCTAAATAGGAAAAACACTGTGATTAATATTACTAATATACCTATCAATTTTCATCATATTTTGTGTTTGATAAAAGTTGAGTGTTGTGAATTCCAGCCAGAGCAAACATCTTAGATGATATGACAGACTTCTATGGATTCTTAAAATATGAAAACATTTTCCTTTATTCCTAGCTTCTCTCTCAATTGGAGGAGTTCTCTGTGATTTAATTCTTGCCAATAGATTTTAGAGAAAAATAACGAATAGAACTTCCAGACCTAACTAGTGAAAACATTTCATCATCATCCCTTCTCTTTCTTTCCCCATTATTTGGCTATATAGAGAGTCTCTGTAGATTCAAAGGAAGGCAAAGCTAGGTCCATGATTGACAATTTGGAAGGCTGTCCACCAATCAGGAACATGGAATTTGTGTAAATAAAAAGTAAACTGTCCTTGTCATAAGCCGCTGAGATTTGGGAATTTTACTTGTCACAGCAGCAAACACTTAACAGGGGCAGAAAGCTGAAGTGCAACTTGACATATTTCATTTTTGATTATTTTATTCTAAAGCACTTTAGAACTATTTACCTATATTTTTCTGCTTGATTCATAATAGTTCTATTATGTCTGCTCTTCCTACAGAATGAGAAGTTTCTCCAAATGTTTCTTATATCTCCATTTGTTCTTAACATCTCCGTCTCTAGTTCATTTCACACTACTTAGCTTCTTGTTTAATTTGCTACTTATTATTCTTCAAACACTCAAATAATATCCTCCACTATACATGTGTTTTTCTGGTATATCTTCTTCCATGAGCTCAGTGAAGCTCTGTACTATCTGTTGAAGGATTTATTCAGTGAATATCTGTGAGTCTTATTTCTGAACCACTGAGTTAGCACTTGTCAAGTGGATCTACAGCCTTAGGAGAAATAAATCTAGACTTTATCACATATCTCTCATGTGCTACTGTGTTTAAATGTATTTAATGGCTACAATCAGTGATCGCTCATCATGAGCCAGATGCCTCATAAACAAACTCACTTAATCACCAGCATTACCTTATCATAGCTCATGGCAGCCTTGATTGAACCCCTGGGCTCCGGTGATCTTCCCTCCTCAGCCTCCCAAGCAGTGGAGAATCAGCCAGGAGCCCCCACTCTAGCTAAAGTGGACATTTTACTTCCCTTTTATACAGAAAGAAAGGGAAGGATTAAACAGATAAGGCAGTTTATGACCTAGGGGAATTTAAAGATCAAGCTTTCCCCACTAGAGCACATGCTACTTACCTTTTATGAATAGTTTCTGTTTCTTTAATTAAACTTGAAACACATCTTTGATTTCTGGAGTCAGAAACTGTGCTTTGCACCAATGCTGTTAAATAAATATTTGGCAGTTGGTGTCTATATTTGGTTTCTTTTCAGAGCAGGTCTTTATTTCAGGAAAATGCTCTTAGATGTTAACTCTGTACTTGGCCTCCGAATTTAGTAAAGTCTGTTTCAGTGTTCCAGTGAAGAAACACTGTGATTCATTAGTCTGGAACCCTGGAATCCAACCAAGAATTTCCCTGGATTGTAACTTAAATCCAGGTCAAGCATGGAAAAATCCAAATTTCTTGGGGCTTTTTCATTTTTAAGTGAAGGGGGTGGTGTGTGCCCAGGGTACATCCAGACCAGAACTATACTTTAGACATTTGTTAAAATTCAAAAAGTTCGTATGTTCACCTGCAAGAGTCCATGTTGATATTCCATGTTCTATGAAATAGTAAGTATCTAGCATTGTCTCGCTTATTATAGCATTACCTTAATTTCTAATCTATGTTTCTCTATAAAAAGACTAGATTAGAAAATATTTAAATGAAGATCAAAATGTGAAGACTCTAATTAGTGCTGTATTTTTTTTGGAGGCAGAGTCTCACTTTGACTCCCTGGGTAGAGTGCTGTGGCATCATAGCTCACAGCAACGTCAAACTGTTGGGCTCAAGCCATTCTCTTGCCTAAGTTTTTTCATTTTTTAGTGGAGATGGGAACTCACTCTTGCTCAGGCTGGTCTTGAGCTTACGAGATCCAGTGATCCACCTGCCTCTACCTTCCAGAATGCTGGGATTACAGGTTATGAACCACCATGCCCGCCACCCTTTTGCTGTATTCCATTACAATCCTAGTTACTTAATTTTATTTGAAAGTTCATCTCATACATTTCGGTCACTGAAAAATACAGAATTATTTAAATTCTTAATAGCATCATTATGTTTCTAATCCGTTTTCAGCTTTTCATAAATTTTGTATGTATTTATTATTCGATGACAATTTATATATTTTATGCATTCCTGTTTTGCATAGAAAAATGAGCTGTAAATAAAGTAGGATAATTGCTCATATATATTCCATGACTTCAATGGCCTTTTCTTCCCTGTGGACCATTATTAGTTTCCTCCTAAAACCTCTTTTAATTAATCAAAAGAAAATGGGAGATTTTCATTAATATCCGAGCATCTTTTCACCTTAATTTATTCTACAGTACATATGTGTCATGAATTGTGAGTTCCTGAACAGATAGAAAAAAAAGGAAACATCATGTTTTCTTACATAGGTAAAACAGAGTCCCTTCATGCTCTGGTAGTTTATAAATGTTCTTACCGGCCTTTCTGGTGGTACTTGTTGCCCCAAAACACGCTTGAACAGGCTTCTCTGTCCTTTGTGTTGAACAGCCCCTGGGAACAGAGTGTTCATAAATGTGATGATATCAGAATCACCGACAGAGTTTTCAAAATTAGCTAAATCAAAGTCACATGATTTAAGAGTTCCATTTGGATGTCAAGGAGCAAGAGAGCACATACACCAAGTACTGCATTTCACAGCGTGTACATATACAACTGTCAGAGCTACGAGAAAAAGAAATTCATGTTAATAGCCTATGGGTTTCAGAAGGAAGGAAACCAGAAATGATCCAAGGGGATTTGGGTCAGAGGACAGATGTGATATTTCAGATTAAATCCTTCGCCTGATGCCATGAATTACAGAACTGTACACTTTTGAGATACTCGAAAATATTGAAGCCTCCCAGAAAGAAAACATATGTGTTTCTTTTCTTTCTGATCTTAATGTTTATAGTTCCCCAAATATGAGAGCAAGAGAGAGTTTGGCACTTAAAAACAGAAGGAGCAAAGTTCCAGGGTGGAGCAAAGTCCCAGGTGTGGAGAAGTTATGGAAACATCAGGAGAGCAGAGTCCATTGTCACTGGGTATTACAGAAGTCACAAATAAAATTACCACTCTGCCATCTTATGTTCCAAACTGAATTCACTGGAATGGCAGAAGAAGAGTGATAGTCTTTCTGATTTCCTGACTGGAAAGATGAGTGTGAGTTTGTACCTGGAATCAAATTACAGGCAAGGCACTAATAAAACCATGAGATACTTGACAATATGAGAGGGGAAATTGTACAAACAGAAAATTTATGACAGTGATCCACAGCACAGCTGCAATAAAAGAATCTAGTTTGAGTGACACTTCCTGAATAGTAATAAAAAATTAGAAACCCCTTCAACCACCCAGGATAGTAGCAATATTTACCCCTCCTCCAGCCATCAGTTTCATGTCATTCTCCCAAATCTTTAATGGAAGAGAAAGAAATATAGGTTCTCCACCCCCCATAAAAACTTGAAGGATAAGTCTTTAGCTGTTAGGACTTTTTTGCTTTTCTTCAGGCAAAGGCAAGGAGTTTGTTTTTGTCACTCTTTAGAGAATCTGCTTTGCAGTGAAGAGCACAGTTTTAGAGGCAGACAGGCTTAGATTTTGATCCTAACATTTCCATATGCTGGAAGAATGTGGTTAAGTCCTGAGTTCCTCCTTTTTAGTATGATGATGATAATTACTTGAGGAGGTTGTGGGAGAACTGCATGTAGTACTATATTAACTTTGAAATGCAATGTTTTGTAAATAATAAAAGCTCGGTGCATAGTAGCTGAGAGAGAGACAAACAGTAAGAAAGAAATAAACCTGTATATATGTGTGTTTGTGTCACCTTTTAATGTAATCAGTAATAATGTTTTAAATGCAACTAGTCATTGGTTAATATTTTCATTCTTTAATTCCTAGTAATCACTTTTTGTCCAAGTGGATTTGTTGGTTTATGTCCCATAAATGGTTTTTTCCCATTCCTGGATTTAGACCAACATCAAACTACTTCACAAAACTGGCACTGATCTGAAATATCATCTTAGATAGTGGTAAAGTCTTGGAAGTCTTGAGGGAGCTAAGGAAATTTCACCCCAAAATATGATTCCTTGGTATAAACAATATTTTTAGTGAAAAGGCCATTTTTGATCAGAAAACACTGGCCTCTCCTCTATAAAACCTGAGTAACCTGATTTAGAATCAGAAAAGGGGCTGCTGGACTCCTTATCATATAAACCTGGCCCTCAGGTCATTTGAAGTACAAGACCTGTCTCGCAAATTAATCTGTAAATCAATCTGTTTCCACTCATCATCACATACTCGCCCTACCAAGAAAATGCTGTACATATACTTTCTACTCTCCCTTCTAAAATGCATCTTTACAAAACTTTTAGAAGTGATCAAGGAATACAGCAGTGTATCAGGCTACAAAATCAACACTCAT
>CAUYON010063388.1:0-24064 GCA_963573935.1 Arctocebus calabarensis
CTAAGCCATGAATATGCTTTATTTATTAAAGTAAAAGATCTTTGTGAAAAAAAATATAAGAAAACAAGAAATACTTGGTTGTCTGGAGAGTATTTTTATGTTGAAATGAAACCAAACTTATTTAAACAATTTAAATGTACAGGTATGTGGCCTAATGTCTTTTGATTTATGTAAGAGGAAAAGAATATCAGAAAAAGAAAAATGCATTTATTTAAACAAGATAAACAAGACTAGCCCAAACTTCCTTCATGAAAAGCTGATCTTGTTACTTAGGTCATATTATGTCAGAATTAGGGTCAGCTGCAATAACAGCTAAAATAGCAGTGGCTTAAACATGTAAAGATTTATTTTGTCATATAAGAGAAGTCCAGCTAGGCTCAGCGCCTGTGGCTCAGTGGGCTAAGGCACCCGCCATGTAAACCTGAGCTGGTGGGTTCGAATCCAGCCTGGCCCGCCAACCAACAATGACGGCTGCAACCCAAACAAAAGTAGCCAGGCGTTGTGGCGGGCGCCTGTAGTCCCAGCTACTTGGGAGGCAGAGGCAGGAGACTCGCTTGAGCCCAGGAATTGGAGGTTGTTGTGAGCTGTGATGCCACGGCACTCTACCCAGGGCGACAGCTTGAGGCTCTGTCTCAAAAAAAAAAAAAAAAAAAGAAGTCCAGCTATGGAAGTCCAAGATTGGCATGACAGCTCCATGAAGCAAAGGACACTAGGCTCCTACTTGCCTGTTCTACACAGGCCACTTCGTTGTCTAGAAAGGATGCTGGAGCTACAACCATATCAAATTGTAGCTGAGAAACAGGAAAGGGGAAGGAGAGACCAACAAGGTCTGTTCCTTCTTTAAGTGAACCTCCTGGAAATCATTCCCAACACGTTCAACAAGTCATACTCCATCTCATTGGCCAAAACTTGGTCATGTGGATACACTCAGAGTCAAAAGAGATTAAGAAATGTGGTTTGCTTTTAAACCTTGGCACACAAATGCCTCAGTAATACAATAAATCATATAGGAGTTCTGTCACTAACAGAAAAGGGGAAATGGATAATGAACAACTAGTAATCTCTTCCACAAATGTCAATTTTCATTGTTTAAAATATTTGACAAGTCCTAAATGCTTTAAAGTCAAGAATATGAAGACTTAAAAGCACTATAGCACTTATATTTGTTAGCTAACTATACTAATACCTTCTTTTCTTATGCCATTATAAGGTATAAGTATTGGAAAACACTGAAAATATAATACATTTTCTTGAACTTATAAAAAAACTAATAAAACACAATTTTTAGTGAGATTAATTCTTCTTTTCCTAATTAGTCAATGCCATCAAAAAGAAAGCTTTTTCTTGCCTTTCCACAAAACTTCTTTAGTCATAAAGAGAAAGATTGCCATTGCCTCTGTAGCTATCAGAAAAATAATCTACTTCTGAAGAAGGGTTACAAATTTTCTACCAAGGAAAGTTTGGCTGTTCTGTAGGTTAGGAAATCACTTGTGCTACCCACTCGCCAAATGCAGAATCACCTCTGGTCAGCCTTCATTCTCTTAATTTGTTTATTAATTTCAACACAATAGTCAGTGGTATGTAAAATGTCTTCCCCCTCCATTAGCTTCTGTGGCATGCTTTGCTTCTTAGACTGCTTCTTTCCAATCTCTCTTACTACATCTTCTTCTTATCACCCTGCTTAAGGAAAAACTCAAGTTGTGCTTTCCTATAAACCCCATAGCAACCAACGCAGAAGACTTCTCTGATCAAATGTACCAAAGAATAGACACCGGCTGGGTGTCCTCTAATTCAATTCCGACACTACCTACCCGGAGAGAGTCTCAGATTTCACAGAGCAAGGGCCCAGTCCTAAAACTGTCCCCACTTCAGACACCAGTCACAAGGCTTGGCTTCCAGAGCTTCTGACCAATGGGTTTGAACTTGAGGTTGCCAAGCCCCCTGTTTGAGGTCTATAGGCTGGGGGTCAAAGAACTCAGGGAAACACTTGCATTTACCAGTTTATTACAAAAGATACAAATAAACAGCCAAGTGAAGAGATAAATTGGGTGAGGTATGGACAGTCCCGAGTGCAGAAGCTTCTGTCCCCTTGTTCTCTTCATACCTGGCTGAGTTCTGCTTCACTTTCCTGTCACCGTCCACATGTTCATCGCTCCAGAAGCTCCCTGAACTCTATCCATTGGGCCTTTTATAGAGAGCTGATAGGTTTTCTATAGTTAAAGCATGGAGAATCATGTCAAAATGTGGATAAAAAGAGTATAATACAAACCCATTATGGCCTGTCCCTCTGGACTTTTTTGCTCTCTCTTGGCAGGTGGAAGGACAACAGGAGATGGTCAGAGAGAGATATTCTGTTTCCTACAGCCTGCTTCTGATGGCCTAAAGCGCCCCAGCTTAAAACAAAAGACTGTAACAAGGTTATGGGAGTTATGAGCCAGGAACAGTGGATGACACACATATATGTATATATATAAATAATATCATAATATCACACACCTTTAAAAAAAGGTAGCTAGTTCTCAGCATCTTTCCTTAGCCAAATCTGCCCTCATCTCATCTAGAGCCCACTGACCTGCCATCCCCTCCCTTCAGTATAATCTCTGTATAGATAATAGCCACAGTTAGGTTCTAGCTCTGGTCTCTCTAATCCCTCATTTCTAACTTCTGTTTGTAAAAAAACAACTTTTCTTAACCTAACTCTTCCATAGGCTCTTCAAATTTAACTAAGACTGAATTCATCCTATTCTTGTTTATCTCAAATCTATTCTGCATTTTGCATTCTTTACCTTGGTTGCTGACACGACGTTGCTCCCTCTCCAGTTTTGGAGACTGAATACTTGAACATCATCTTGAATATTATCTCATTTCCCACACCTGTATCTGACCATGTACCCAAACTCCATTGCGATTAGGTCTCTGGAGCATATTCTAACTGCCATGAGAGACCAGCCTGAGCAACAGTAAGACTCTGTCTCTATATAGGTGGGCATTGTGGCCAGCACCCATAATCCCAGCCACTCAGGAGGCTGAGGGAAGAGAATCCGTAGAGCCCAAGAGTTTGAGATTGCTGTGAGCTATGACGCCACAGCACCTAATGAGGATGACAAAGTGAGACTCTGTCTCAAAAAAGAACAAAAAATGAATACTGCCATGAAAAAAATAAAAATAAACTTAAAAAATAGAATACTGCCATGACATCTTGAGGGGTCTCCAAGCTTCAGTCCACCCAGGTACCCCTACCACTTCTCCAAAATCTTCAGTTGCCTACTCTTTGCACACATACACAAACCATATCATACTATTTGGACTTTGAGGTTCTCTATCTCTATTCTCTATTCTGAGAAACAATCTGTTTATTGCCTTTCCTCCTTCTTCCCCACTACCCCTTTTTCATAGGACAAGCCCAGTGATCAGAATTAATCTCTCCCTTATTCCCACCCAAGGCCACACATGGTACTCATTACAGTCTGTTCTTACAGTTGTCTGTATTTGTCTGCTTTTGGTAGCGAGAGACCTTGTTCTTTTTGCCTCACTGTGCACTCCACAACACCATTAGTATAAGAAGTCCTCTACAGATTTTTAAAAATAAAAAGTAGCTGTAGATATATCTTGCTTCTGTTCACACAATCTTTGATCTAAGGATGCCCCTCAGCAAAGCTGAGGTATGGCTTCAGTGACTCTCTGTGTCCCTTCTCTGCCTCCCTCCTTCCACTTAGAGATGGCCAGTAGCCCATGTTTCCTCTCGCAAACCCAGGCATCTTCCTGCGGTGCCTACACAGTTCTCTCCTTTTGGGCAATTCCAACTCCCAGTCTCTTTCCCAAACCTACACCTGAGGTTGACAATTAAGTTCGTGAACACGCCCTAAGAAAATGGCTACATACCTCATTGCTGAATACTACTATAGTCACCTTTGAAGTACTTTTTCTAGCTTAATTGTCAGACCTTGTGCAATGATAGTTTTGATGGCCATTCCAGAAAAAGAGTTTCAATGCTTTGAAGGGCAGACTAGGTACTGACATCGGTGCATACATAGCTTCCCAAGTGGAGTATGTTGATCCCTCATACCCATAGCAATATTCGGCAACAAGGTATGTAGCGTTTTCCTAGGATGAGTTTGTGAACCTCATTGTCAGACCTCCATCTGTAGGTTTGGGTAGAAGACTGGAAGGGATAGGTCTGGGAATTTTTCTGGAATGGCCATCAGAGCTATCATCATCATGTTATCCTTGATGTCTTGAATGTCATCAAAATGTCTTCCTTTGGCTATTTCCTTTATCTTTGAGTAAAGAAAAAAGTCCCTGGGGGCCAGATGAGGTGAGGTTAGTCCAATACAGTTACTTACTGGCTAAAAACTCCCTCACAGTGCTGTGTGAGCTGGTGTATTGTTTGGGGAGGTTAGTCCAATACAGTTACTTACTGACTAAAAACTCCCTCACAGTGCTGTGTGAGCTGGTGTATTGTTTGATGCACAAGCCATAAGTTGTTGACCAAGACTTTCAGTTAAGATTTTACTGTTTCTCTGTTAATGTTTACTTGGTCTGCCATGCTCCTCACATCAGTTGGTGATTCTGACACATAATTCAACAAATTGTTGCAATGTTTTGTTACTGGCCTTTCTGACTCTCTTCATCAGAGATGCTTTATCCCCTCAGGAAAATGTTTAATCCATTTGTATACTGCTGTTTTCTTCATGGCATTGTCCCTCTAAACTTGGACTAACATGATCCTAATTTCACTTCCACTCTTGCCAAGATTAACAAAACATTTAATGTTTATTCATTACTGTAATTCAACCTCCAACATTCTCACCATGGCACACAAAAATACACACCATTAATGAACTCTCCTCAGTAAGACACTGCCACATGTGGTCATGAACACAGCTGTGAGACCCTGATATACTTACCAAGTTGTTTGCACAGTGCTGCCAACATAAGCACACAGTGGAAAGTTCCCATAGTTAATTGTCAGACCTCATATCCCTGAGATGAACCTTAGAGCCCAGCCTCTTCATTTTATAGATCAAGAAACTAAGGCCCAGAAAGGTGAGATGAATTGCCCAAGGTCATGAGACTGATGAGAGACAGCTAGGGCAGACCCGAGGTCTCCTGATTCCAAGTCCACTGCTCCTTCTCTCAGGCTGCTGTTAAGGATCAGTGAGCATCTGCTGCTAATTGTCCTCAGGAAGCATCTCTTAACAACTGCCATCACAATACACACTAACAGGGAAAGTTCCCGTTGGTACCTGGACTTCTCCTGTTGTTGTTTTGGTCCAAGTGCTTTTCTTAGCTCCTGAACTCATACCTCAGGAGAAACTCTCTCTGCTGGGTTGCTTAAGGCCTACACATTTCTAAAATGTGCTTTCTTATGACTGTGTGGCCACTGATGTTCACTATCTGAGGCAATCCTCCCACACTCCGCAGAAACCGTGGTAGTGGGACTCCAGCTGCATCCCCTGCAGCTTACAACTTCCTGAGGGAAGAGTTCAGTTCATGAATGTGTTGTAATTCCTGGGAAGAGAATCTAAAATGCTCAAAAACATTCATGAATGAACCTTTCTAGCATTACTTGCGAGGGACTCACGGACTTTACCATTAAAATTGAGATGTGAATGCCTCATGACAGAACAAAAGCCAATGGAATCAGCCAGGGACAGTTACTGCCACAAAATGCATTTACCTAAATAGGATCTTGAAATGGTGTTCAGGATACACACAGCATCCTTCCAGAAAGTGTCGTGTTCTTTTTCAGCCCGTAAAGCTAAGAATCTAAATTTAAATTTTATTTTAGTTTGTTATTGGGCCTGGGCGTTAGGGAATAAGCTTACCAAATTTGGTTTATTCTTCTGAGTCCTGATCTGAGGAACCATTTCTTTTTTTTTTTTTTTTAGACAGTAGAAGGTAGCTTTGGCAGCTTGCCTTTTCTGCAAGCTTTGATTTTAGGATTATAGGTCCTTGATGCTTAAAGGGAACTTACAGCACATCGGATCCCACTCTGCATTTTGAGGTGAAGAACTGATGCCTGCTATCCTGATAACATAGAAATTGTTTATCCTATTTAGTGAAAATCCTCCTACCTAAAAACACAAATTAATCAAGGCACCTGGGCACTTAATTTTATTTTATTTATCAATTTTATTTTACTTTAATTTTATTTCAGAATAATATAAGGGCACAAATTATTAGGTTACAACGTTTGCATTTTTTAGGTAAAGTCCAAGTTGTAGTTGTGTCCTACACTCAGGATGTGTGCCATATACTCTTACATGGTGCCCATTAGGTGAGAGCACACCACAACCCCCGGCTATTTTTTTGTTATTGTTCTCATTGTTGTTCAGCAGGCTCTGGCTGGGTTCAAACTCACAAGCCCTGGTGCATATAGCTGGTGCCCTAACCATTGAGCATGACACCAAGCCAAGTTTCCATCGTTTTATGGCTGAATAGTATTCCATGGTATAAATACATCTCAACTTGTTAATCCCTTCTTGGATTGGTGGGCATTGGTGTGACTTTCCAATGTGATAATGTATGGAAAAGTGCTTCCAAAATTAGAAAGTGCTTTGTAAAAGAAACAAGTTATTCTATTTACTACACAGGTATTTCTAAATAGGTATTACTGTGTGTATAATGTATATACACATTCTATTCCATTTATTCCTTCAGCAAGTATTTGTTAAGTGCTTACTATGGGCCAGGCCCTATACTTGGTATTAATATCTGTGTACAACTCTATTCCTGATCTTGGCAACCTCTTGCCTCATCCCATGCCCACCTATGAAAACAAAACAAAAAACTAGGTCAGTTCCCCTTGTTGTTTTGTCATAGCACTTTGCACTTCTTTCCTTTCTAGCATTATCACAATTTCAATTAAATAACTGAATACAGTAGTCCTCCCTTATCTCAGGTTCACATTCTGCAGTTTCAGGTACCTGCTCTAAAGTACAAGATATTTTGACAGAGACCATGTTCACTTAACTTTCATTATTACAGTACACTGTTACAATTATTCAATTTTATTATTAATCTCTTACTGTGGCTAAATTAGAAATTAAACTTCATCATAGGCATGTATAGGCAAAAACATAGTACACAGATATAAAGTTGGTATTACCCATTGTTTCAGGGTAATCCACTGGGGATCTTGGAATGATCTCCTAGAATAAATGGGGACTTCTGTAATCACTAGTTTCTTGCCTGCATCAACCACTAGAATTGTATTCAACTTTACGAGAACAGGTATTTTTTCTCTTTTGATCTCTGATACTCCTGTGTGACTGGCATAGGAAAGACTAACAAATATTTGTTGAATGAAGTACAAACAAAAGAATGAAAAATTAAATGGATGATGAAAATTTAAGAGTACAGTACGACACG
The DNA here is from genome assembly GCA_963573935.1 of Arctocebus calabarensis. Taxonomy (NCBI): domain Eukaryota; kingdom Metazoa; phylum Chordata; class Mammalia; order Primates; family Lorisidae; genus Arctocebus; species Arctocebus calabarensis. The sequence continues at coordinate 7,375 of CAUYON010063388.1, forward strand.
TACTGTTAATAAATTGGGCTTGCATAGTACCATGGAAATTTATAGTAGGAGCATTTAAAGCCCGTCTTGACGGGGCTTATTTCAGCAAGAGCCATTGATCTTGTCAAAAAGCCTATACTTGCGCAGCACTGTCTGCCACTGCCCAGTCGCTAAGGACCGTGTCAATGGTAGGATTATCAATAAGAGTAGGTGAATGACTCAATGGCTCGCACAAAATCCAATTAGAGCATCTATGGCTAAAAGCAGAATGAATGAAAATGTCTGTTCCCCGCGTAGTCGCAGAACTGGGACTGGAAATCTGCCTGAAGCCTCCACGCAGACGTCGGATCCCCAGGCTGCAGCCCTGATCACGTGACACGCGCTTCGTTTCCGGTGCGTCGGCCGGTTTGCGCTTGCGCAGTGCTCCGGGACGACGGGACCTGAGTGCGCGGGCAACTTCCGGCTTGGTTTCCCCGCCTTCTGCGAGGCTAAAGCTGCTCGGGCTCCGCGGTGGCAGTGGTGGGGCGGAGGGGGCAGGGCGTGGGGTTCCCTGGAGCCATGGCCTGCTCCATTATCCAGTTCTGCTACTTCCAGGACCTCCAGGCCGCCCGGGACTTCCTCTTCCCTCACCTGCGGGAGGAGATGCCCAGCGGCGCCGTGCGGAGGGACCCCAGTAAGTGCCCCTGTCCTCGCCCTCCCTGCCCCTGCCGTCCGCGGCCTCCGCTGGGCGGCTGCGGGTCTCCAGCGCTCCGCGCCTCTGCCCTCTGGGCCCTAGTCTGCCCTCGCCTCCCCTCTGCGTGTCGGAACGATCCCCCATACCTGACGTAAAGCCTGATGGGTTCCTCTCTTCCTTTCAAGCCCCCCCCCCCACCTTTTTCAGTCCCCTGGCTAAGAACTGCGTCTTCCTCGTCTCTGCCTGTCACTGCTCCCTCTTCCCTCTCTCTCCTCATTCCTAGCTTTGTTTCTGTGTCCTCCCTATCCCCACTTCTCGGCCCGGGGGCCCCTGCTCCGTGCTCGCATCCTCTCCACTCCTTGCCATATGTCAGCTCTCCACCCTGGTTCTAACCCCCAGGCCCACTCTTTTCTATCGCTGAGACTGTGGCCTTCTGCCACCTGCCCTTCCGAAAACGTTTATCATCCCCCACACTCTCTTCTTCCTTCTTCTGTCCCCTATTCAGATTTAGAGAACGTGCGGCTGATTGACTAGTGAGTGACTCTTAAAGTGGTAAGAGTCTCTCAAGTGAGGAAAATGACCTGTCAGGAAGTGAGCGAGTGCTTTATAGAGATGAGAAGCCTTCTACCTATCATTATCACCGAACACTGTTAAATAAACCCCGTAGGTTAAAATCCCATGACTGGTTTATTAGCTACAGCATCCATTTCTCATTTTGAAAGGGTGTGCCTTATTTTGTTGTTCATTACTATTTTGCGTTTCCAACACAAAGCACATTTGGTTTTGTAGTACAGTGCTGTCAATTTATGCCATGTCCAAATACAAGGCTCACTCCCTTTTTAAAATACAGACTATACCAAAACCATCTGTGAATGAATATTTACTCTGTCCCAGTCATTGTTGGTGCTGTAAACCAAATAAGGTTGGTGGTCCATGCCACTAGGAGCTTATGATTAACTGGGAGAGACAAATCAGTAGCTACCACTAGTGTGCACACAAACTTCATGTCCACTGTGTACATGAGCAATTCTCTTAAAATGATAATACTTAAGTCTACCTTTGAAGTAGTAGGGAGAGGCAATAGCATGTGCAGAGGAAGGGAGGCCTGAAGTGACATAGTATTTGGAGAACTAAGAAACGCTGAATGGAGAGGAGGATGTGAGGAGAAGTTTGAGGGAGAGGAGGCTTCAAACATAATAGTAATAAGGAGCTAGTTCATGAGAAGCCTTGTGAAAATTGTTGGATTACTCCGAAAGCAGAGAAATGATATGTTCAATACCTGTGATGTGTTCTGGCAGCAGTGTGGAGGAGATATTGGAAGCAGGGAACTTGGTTGGGAGTTTGTTTCAGCAACCCAAACAAGAAGTGATGTGTTCTTCAACTAATATAGCTCCAGCAGGATTTGAGAAGGACTTGATTACAAAGATATTAAGGAGGTAGAATCTGCAGGACTTTGTCAGTGTCTGCTGATGGGGGTTAATCGCTAGTGAGTTAGGAAGCCTTTGGCTATGGCTTACGTAAGGGTATATAATATGAGAATGAAGGAGACAAATGTTGAACCTTCTGAATTTTAAACGTTTATGGTATTTCCTAGCGAAGGGGTCCAGTTGAACACTATCAAGGAATCTCAAACAGCAGACAGTCCTAGGCTAGAGATGTTATTTGGGAGTTACTAGCAAAAAGTGCCAATTCAGTCTCAAAAATTGTGTATTTTTGAAATGTACTGAGTACTGAAGTTTAAGATTCAAGTAGAGATTACTGGTAAGATGGAGAAGGAGTTAATGAGAGTAATGCCTTAGGAGCTGAGGAAGGAGAGAATATGATGAATGTGAGGAGTGTTGAGCAGTTTGCAAATGCAGCTGAGGTCAAGCAAGGTAGGGATAGAAAAGTGCTCAGTGGTTTTGGGAAGGTGGAGATTGAGACCTTAGGGCAGTTTCAGTGGAATGGTGGAGGCACAAAGCAGATTTATAGGATATTGAGGATTTAAAAATGAAATATACCATTTTAAAGTGCTTGGTTGTGAAGGATAGAAGACACAGTATTATTGACAGTGGATGCAGAGAAAAGAAACACATTTTTCTCCTGGTCCAGATCACCATCTTCTTGCAACTTAGACCATGGCACTTACTATCTTCTTAAAGATCTTTCTGCTTCCACTCCTGATCTCTTACAGTAATTAGTTCTCAACAGCCATCAGAGTAAGTTTATAAGACATAATTCAGACACAACAGTCCCCTCTTTATAACCCTGTACAGTTTTTGTTTGCACTTAACTTAAAAATTAAAGTTGTTACATGGCTTATAAGGTTCTTGTGGCCCAGACTCTTGCCACTTCTTGGACCTCATAGTCCTCTCCCCTTATTTCTTATGCATCAGCACGCTTTGTTGTTAGAACAGCTGGGCACATTTGTGGCTGAGGCCTTGCTGCTGTCTGTGCTTTGGATGCTCGCTGCAGATCTTTGTGTGCTAGTTGCTTCTGATCATGTACTTCTTAGCTCCAATGTCCGCTCTTCAGGGTATCCTTTTCTGACCAACTCATATAAAGAAGTCAGTTTGACCCTCTTGTTCCCACTTGTTATTTTAAATCATATCATCCTCTTTGTTTTTTATCTCTATCTCTATATTGTTCAGTATGGCAGCCTCTAGCCACATGTGGCTTTTGAGCCCTTGAAAAGTGGGTAGTGGAACTGAGGAATTGAATTTTTAAGTTTTACTTAATTTTAATTAATATAAAAGCTGATGCAGTTAATTGCAATAACATTGTATGTCATAATTATAGGTGCTAAAACTCAGATACATATAGATTGAATACTTGTTCAAGGTCACACAGTGAAGAGTAAATAAACTCAGGATATGAACTTAGTCCAGGCAGTTGGGGATATAATCATATCCAGACATCTAGAGTAATTTGCATTACGCCTATAGGCTTGCAAATATGGTTTAATGTATAACTCTTTTAAATCAAATTCATGGGTTTATATATCTTGGTGGCTACCATCAGTTGATGTAGAAAATGAACAGAAGAGGCCTCTTAACCAAAAACCAGTACAGTTGGTTAATTTAAGATGGTTCAACTTAACGATTTTTCAAATTTGCAATGGTATGAAAGTAATACGTATTTTGTAGAAACCATACTTGGATTTTTGAAATTTTATCTTTTCTAGGGCTCAGGGTATTGGGTAAAATACTCTAATCACGATGCTGGGTACACGATTTCAAGAGTAAAATAACTGATATTGTACAGTGTACTGCATTTAGTAAATATACTGAATACTTTATTGTAAAATAGCTTTGTGTTAGATGATTTTGCCCAACTGTAGGCTAATGTTAAGTCTTTTGAGAACATTTAAGGTAGGCTAGTCTAAGCTATGATGTTTGTATATTAAATTCATTTTTGTCTTAACAATATTTCCAACTTACAATGGGTTTATCAGGATGTAACACTTTTGTAAGTCAAGGAGCATCTATTTTAACTTATGTTATAGTAGTGCTTTAATTTACAAGTAAAAGTCAGAAAAATAGTCTGTCATTTTACAGTTTACTTAGAATTTATGGAATGACTAGTACTATGGATTTCTGTAAATACCCCTGGCCATCTTTTACAAAACATTGGGTTTTGGCTCAGCACCTGTAGCTCAAGTGACTAAGTCGTCAACCACATACACTAGAGCTGGCAGGTTCAAATCCAGCCTGGGCCTGCCAAACAATGACAAGTACAACCAAAAAAAAATAGCCAGGTATTGTGGTGGGTGCCTGTAGTCCCAGCTACTTGGGAGACTGAGGCAGGAGAATCGCTTAAGCCCAGGAGCTGGAGGTTGCTGTGAGCTGTGATGGCACAACATTCTACCCGGGCGACAGCTTGAGGCTCTGTCTCAAAGAAAAAACGAAAACATTGGGTTTTGTACAGAGCTCTTTGTTAGGAAAACATGACTCTAAACTTTTGTTGCTGTGAAATTTTAGAGAGTGAGAATGAATTTAGTAGAGCAGGCAAGTAGGACCTGCCTTAAACTGCTAATAGTATTTATCTTTGCTTTTCTTCACTTTATGAGTGTTGTAAATGATTATTGGGAAGCAAATTATGAGATGATTTGTATTTTCCTAGTTGATAAGAGTTTTTATTTCTTAACCCACCTCATCTCTAGTGATTATATAAAAACAAAAAGCCTTAATTGTGAATGATAAAGGCTTATCAGTGTAAAACATTATAATACCTTTATTTTAATGTGGACTACTGCAATATAGAGATAGCATTCTCTTCCATATTTGAAGATAAAAGAATAACAATATGACTTTTTGTTAGTTACTTTGTATCTTAATTATAATGGAGACTGACCTCTAACTTTAAAAGATCTTGAACTCTATTTCCCAATGTTTACATTACTGATAACAATAATTGTTTTTGTAAATTAAATACTATTTCACACACGAAATCTGGTCTTATTCCTTTGAAGTTGTATGGATGGATAGTACCACTTTATGGATCTTTGTTTAATCTATAGTGACATAATTTCCAGTGAAACTAGATTTTCACCACAGCTTTCTGAAATTTACAGTTGAGTTGGGCAAATAAATACGTACATAGATATATATATAGAGAAAAGTATTTGAAGATTGGGTATAATAATATTGTGGATCTCTTAATTTACCTAATGGCAAACAAATTTTCAGCTGACATACTAAAAATATGAGCCTCTTTTACCAAAAAGAGAGAAGATAAAGCATGTGGGGACTGATGTTTGATTCATTAATTAAAGTCATGTTTTTGCCAGCACTGGAAAAATTGTGCTTTTTTAGGATAACCTAAAATCGTGGAATCACTTTGCTTGGTAGGATATCACAAAGGACATATTTAGTAAAATATCCAATTTTTTATATAGTGAAAATGTATGCTTTAGTTTGAGATTACACTGGAAGAGAGAACTAATCTGAAAACAAAACATTTATAGAAATTTCAGAAAATAACACAGAGTTGTTGAATTTTTTTAAAATTGGAAGAGGATCTTAACAGATTAAAATTTTATCAATGAGAAAATTGAGACTTGACTAGTCTTTAATTTCTTTATTGAGCTAATATTGTTTTTACACCTACTATTTTCTAAATACAAAATGAGTTTAGAGGTAAATATAATAGGTCCCACTCAAGGAGTTTTCAACCAATATAGTAAGAGATAAGTGTGTAAAGGGTGTGTGGGAGGTATTATGCTATGATTTGACACATGATGGGGGAGAATGAAGGAGTATTGGTCTATTCTATACAGGAAACCCAGGAAGGTCTTCATATAGGAGGTGAAATTTTCACATTAAAAAGTTTAATAGATATTCATTAGGTGGAGAGAAAATGATCAGGCCAGGGATATGAAACAGCATGGGATTCAGAAAGCTGCAAACAGCAAATTATGATGGGAGGGTAGGGGATGGTAAGATAGAAAGCTGAAAAGGTCCATCAAATGATTTTAGATGTTATTCAGTAGCAAGGCCTTCAGATTGAAGTAAGTACTTTGGAATTACTTGGAAATTTGCTAAGGGTTACTTGGGAACAGTTTTTTACATGTATTTATTTATTTATATGAATTAAATTTTTGTTTTGGAGACAGAGTCTCACTCTGTCACCCTGGGTAGAGTGCGATGGTATCATAGCTCACAGAAACCTCAAACTCTTGGGCTCAAGTGGTCCTCTTGCATCAGTTTCCTGAGGTAGATGAACTACAGGTGTGTATCACTATGCCCGGCTAGTTTTTCTATTTTTTTTTTTTTTTTAATAGAAATGGGGTCTCACTTTTGTTCAGGCTGGTCTCAAATTCCTCAGCTCAAGCAATCCACCTGCCTCAGCCTCCCAGATTGGTAGGATCACAGGTGTTAGCCACTGTGCCCAGCCAGGAACAGTTTTAAGTGAATCCTTTTTTGCACAAACCAGTAAGGTGCTTGCTTTCTCACCTCTCACAGGTTCCTAATCTTACAGGAAGTTACTCCAAGGTATTAAAAAACCTCCCCTTTAATCAAGGTGCTATAAATTATTCATCTCTTTAAGAGTTTTCCAAATGTGGTAGAACTTCTGTTGTTAACCATCTCCTGCATGGACCACTTTCTTAAGTTGACTTCCTTTCCACAGACTGGAAATGTACCACGTGCATGTATCTGTACAGTAGGCCTAGTTTTTTATGTTGACCGGTTTGTTATAGTCCCTCGGATGGTCGACTTACCGAGGTTCTACTGTAATTTTTACTTTCTATATTTAATAATTATCAAAACTTGTGATATGTGTATGCTGTTTTCCTCAGGTTATCTGCTTCTAATAATTGCAATGAGGTGAGCAAGAAAGAATTTTTTTTTTTTTTAAGAAAGAAAATTTTAATCTAAGTTTAGGGCGTTGTGATCACAGAAAACTTTTTTTTCAGTTCACATCCTTTTTTGCAGAGAAATTTTTATACTGATAACAATATATATTACATTAGAGTAGTGTTCTGTGGAGGAAGTGGAATGGCAATGAGAATTCAAGGAGGAAACAGAACTTACAAAGAACTGTTGAGAAGATAAGCATTATTTTTCAAATGGTGTTGGTAGGTATCATTTCCGTGTAGTGTCTTATGGTATTTAGGATTCACTGAATAAATTTTTTAAAGTAATAGTTGTGTTTTAAAATGTCAGTGTTTATAGTATATCTTCTTATACTTTACATCTGGAAATTTACTAGAAATTACATCTTTTGTGCAGGGTATATATACAACAGTAGAACCTCTTAAGTTGACCACCTAAGGGACTGCAACAAACTGGTCAACATACAGAGGTGGTCACATAAGGGACTAGGCCTACTGTACTGATGCATACATGTGGTCTGTGCCTGGTCTGTGAAAATTAGGCCAACCATGGAGGTTCTGCTGTACTTAAAAACTCTTTAGGGGCATATATGACCAAAATGTGTGAAGGCCATTATCCTGCAGGGCTCAGTAATTTCAGTGAGTTCCAGCCTCTTTTTTTTTTTGGCCTTATAGTATACATTAAAAAATGAGACATAGGTCCTGAATAGCTAAAAAAGTTTGAAAAAAAAAGTTGGAAGACTCATGCCTCCTGATTTCAAAACTAAAACAGTAAGATACTAACATAAAGGCAGACAAATAAACCAAACCAATGGAATAGACTAGAGAGCCCATAAATAAAACATCACACATATAGTCAGGTGATCTTCAGCAGAGGTACAGAGACCACTGTATACCCCAGTGGTTCTCAACCTTCCTAATACCGTGGCCCTTTAATACAGTTCCTGTGGGTCGTGACCCACAAGTTGAGAATCGCTAGTATAGCCTATGGTGTTGGGAAAACTGGATATTCAGGTATAAAAGAATGAAGTTGAACCCTTATGCTATATATAAAAACTACTCAAAATGGCTTAATAAAAAAATCCTATAAAACAGCTAGAAGAAAGCATAGGGGAAAGGCTTCATGCATTAGGTTTGACGATGATTTCTTTTTTTTTTTTTTTTTGAGGCAGAGCTTCAAGCTGTCACCCTGGATAGAGTGCCCTGGCATCACAGCTCACCGCAACCTCCAATTACTGGGCTCAAGTTGAGTCTCTTGCCTCTGCCTCCCAACTAGCTGGGACTACAGGCGCCTGCCACAACGCCCGGCCATTTTTTGGTTGCATTTTTTCCTTGTTTGGCGGGCCAGGCTGGATTCGAACCCGCCAGCTCAGGTGTACGTGGCTGACGCCTTAGCCCGTTGAGCCACAGGTGCCGAGCCTGACAATGATTTCTTAAATATAGAACCCAAAGCACAGGCAACAGAAACAAAAATAGACAAATGGGGCTATATTAAAAAAATGTTGTACATCAAAGGACACAGTCAACAGACTGAAAAAGCAGTCTACAGAAAAGGAGGAAATATTTGCAAGTTATATCTGATAAGGGATTAATACCCAAGATACATGAAGAATTCCTGCAACTCAAGAACAAAAAATCAAGTCTTACTAAAAAATGAGCAGAGAACTCAAGTAGACATTTCTTCAAAGATGATAGATGACCAACAAACATATGAAAAGATCCTCAACATCAGACAAATGCAAATCAAAATATGTTATCTCACATCCGTTAGGATGGCAACTATTTAAAAAACAGCAAATAGGCAGACACAATGGATCACACCTGTAATCCTAGCACTCTGGGAGTCTGAGGCAGGAGGATCTGTTGAGGTCAAGAGACCAACCTGAGCTAGAGCTAGAGCTAAAAACAAAAAAATTAGCTGGTGGTGTGATGGGTGTCTGTAGTCCTAGCTACTTGGAGGCTGAGGCAGGGTTATTGGTTGAACCCAGGAGGTTAAGGTTGCTACTAGCGAGGTGGCCACCATGGCATTCTAGCCTGGAGTAGCAGAGTAAGAATCCATCTCAAACAAAACAAAAAATAACCAGTGTTGATAAGGATGTGGAGACATTGGAACCCTTGTGAACTTTTGGTAGGATGGTGAAATGGTACAGCCACTGTGGAAAACAATACACAGTTCCTTAAAAAATTAAAGGGAATTATATCTAGCAGTCCTACTTCAGAGTATATGTGCAAAGGAATTGAAAGCAGGGTCTCAAAGAAGTATTTGCATACGCATGTTCATAGACAGTTCACAGTAGTCAAGAGGAAGAAGCAACCCAAATGTTCATCATTAGGTGAATGGATAAACAAAATGTAGTACATATAATGTAATACTGCACATATATTCAGCCATTAAAAGGAAGCTAGGTGTGTTCCTGTCCTCCCAACACTTTTGGAGGCCAATATGTAGAGATCATTTGAGGCTAGAAGTTTGAGATTGGTCTGGGCAAAATAACAAGATCATGTTTCTACAAAAAAAGTAAAATTAGTTGGATGTGGTGGCACATACTCATTGTCCCAGCTGCTCAGGAGGCTGAGATGGATTACTTGAGCCCAGGAATTACAGTGAATCATGCCACTACACTCCAGCCTGGTGGCAACACAAGACTCTCAAAAATGTCTCATACTATAATATGAAGGAACTTTAAGGACATTATGCTAAGTAAAATAAGTCAGTCACAAAAGAGCACCACATACTATATATGATTTCAATATATGAAGTGTTTAAAATAGTCATATTTATAGAAAAAGGTATAATGATGGTTATCAGAGGCTAAGAGAGAGTGAAAGGGAAGTTGTTTAATGGGCTGGATTTGCAAGATGAAAAAGTTCTATAACCCTACCAGGCTGTATACCTAAAAATGATTAAGAAGGGCCTGGCGTGGCTCACACCTATAATCCTAGCTGAGGCAGGCTGAAGCAGGAGGATCACTTGGGCCTGTGAATTTGAGATTGCTGTGAGCTATGGAGATGCCATTGCATTCAAGTCAGGCAACAGTGTGAGAGTCTGTCTCAAAACAAAACAAAAAAACCAACAAAAACGCACAACAAAACAAAATGGCTAAATGGTTAGAAAGTAAATTTTTTCTACAACCTTTTTAGATTCCACTTATAAGTGAGATATGCAGTATTAAGAGCTCTCATACTGTTACCCAGACTAGAATACAGTGGTGTTTTCAAAACTCACTGCAACCTCAAATTCCTGGGCTCAAGGGACTCTCCTGCGTCAGCCTCCCAAGCAGCTAAGGCTACAGGCACATGCCATAACACCCAGTTAATTTGTAAATTTTTTGTAGAGACAAGGCCTCTGTTGCTCAGGCTGGTCTCAAACTCCTGACCGCAAGTCATCATCCTGCCTCGGCCTCCCCAGGATGCTAGGAATTAAACACATGAATGTCTACATATCTCTTTGCAACCTCAAACTCACAGGCCCAAGTGATCCTCCTGTCTCAGCCTTCTGAAGTGTTAGGATTACAGGTGTAAGCCACGAAACGAGGCCCTTCTACCCATTTTTAAGTATATAGCTCAGTAGTGTTGCGTTAAAACAGATCTCTAGAATTTTTTCATCTTGCCCCATATCCATCCCTAATCTTTCTTCTATTTTATTTTTATTCATTTGTTTTCTCTTTCGTATGAGCTGTAGAAAAGTAATACTAAAATTTCCAAGAGATTCTTTTAAAAATACTTAATTTTGTTTATCTTTTTATTGCTAATTACTGTTTTGAATCATTGTTAGAGAGTAGTCTATATTTTTTCTACTATTTGGGTTTGGGCCAGTAACCTAATCAATATTTGTAAACATACCACTTTGGACATAAGAAAAACTTTTCAATGAAGGACAAAGGAATTTTCTATATAGGTATATAGATTTAATCTCCACGACAACACCTGAATGTATTGCTTTTAATGTTATGGGAGTAGGATTAAAATTGCTAGTGACAGGGTCACATTGGATTCAAGAGTATATCAGATAACTTAGATGCCACTGAAGATAATGTATTCTGGAAAACTATTAGCTACTGAAAAGGTGGATGGAAATGGCCCCTCGTGCTGGCCTGTCAGACCCTGCATCCTAGTTTTGCAATTTGTCAGTTATGTGACCATGAGGGAATTTCATAATCTCTTTTTGTCTCAAAAACTTCAACTGTAAAATAGATAGTAGTACATATCTTATAGGGAAAGTTTTCTTTAGAACAATGCTTTGCATGTAGTCAATACCATGTTATTGTTATATTTTTTTCTCCACAAAGACATAGATATTGAAGGTACATGTATAAGGGTTTTGTTTTCTGAAATATGAAAATGGATTAAAGCAAGAATAAATTACTGTATTTTAACAAATTTTCTATCACTGGGATTTTAAACATTTTTCTCTCCAAATTAATGTCATATGATGTGTAAATAGTTAAATGTCCCCAAACGTAAACATTATATTATCTAAGTACCTGCATTTATAGTGAGTAATGTTCAGATTGCCCAAATAGCTTTTTATTTTGGGTCTTCTTTTTGGAAAAAGATGATTGCCTTATATTTGAAGTCCACTTTTTCTTTTCTCATTTTTTAAACTAATCATTTGTAAAACTGTTTAGCAAGGTTAGAAACAGTTTATATAAAGTAAAAAATATAAGTTTGCAGTTTAACATTACAAGGAAGTATTTATAACTGCAAAAATTTGGAAACAATCAATATTTGCAAACATACCACTTTGGACATAAGAAAAGAGAATTAACTGAATTAGGATACATTGACCCAGTAGAATAGTATGGAGCCATGAAAAATAATGGCCTATATCCATATTAATTGCATGGAATACCTTTTTTCTATAGTGTGTGGCTAACTTTTTCCTCTAGTTTTCAATTTTTTCGTAGTATCAGCTTTGTGTTGCATTTGCCTGTTAATGTCTCTGTATTCTCATTAAATTATAAATTAAACTATAAATTAAATTTAGACTAGGGAATAAGTAATATATTCATTGTATCCCCAGCTTTAGTACACAACTGGTATGTAGTAAGAAATTAATGAATGAGTGGGTATGGTGTGTTGGATTGTGTCTTATTTGGATGTTTGCCCTTGTTTTAGAAATGCCGACTATGAAATAAAACAATGATAAATATGCCCTCTACGTTCTGTTCTTTACTACAGAACTAAAATGTTCCAGGTTCTTACTTGATACTGTTAAATTATTAGGCATTTCTCTAACTGATTTAGGAAGGATTTAATTTTATAAGGAAAGATTTTTCACAGGTACGGTAGTTGAATATTAGAATAGGTTAAGGAAGGAAGATGTAGTAAATGTAGAAATTAGCTTTAGTTAGCAATTTTTACATACCTTTACCTGCATTTGATAATGACACAAACTCCTTTTTACCCAAGTTTATTTTTTCTGTTGCTTTGAATATAAAAAAATCAATAATATGTGAGTATAAAGTTATAAGAGACAAAATTATTAAAGACATGTAAATTCTTTAATATGTGTAATGTACTAGAGAAAAAGTACAAAAAGGATGATACAGCATATGAAATTTATTTGGGTCCATAAATGGGGGTTGCTTTTAGTTTTTTAAAGATGGGACTAAAGATATCTTAGGTTTGGGGGCAAAGGGCGCATGTTTGTTTTTAAAAAAAACTTTTTAGAGCAGTCTTACCTGAGGGCAAGAGTATATTGTATTTCTGCTTTCAGATATTGTCAGGTAAGTCATTTTGTAAATTATCAGGATAGGATATATATTTTTATTAGATGATACAAGGGCTTGCTTATATAATGAAGGGCAGGAGTCATAATTCTGGAACTGAAAAGGATCTTAAAGATCATGTCTGATTTAATCTTGGTTTGACGGAAAAGAACCCCTTGTTGTTGAAAACAGGATGACCTAATTTTAGAGTGCTGAGAGGAATGTGCTAATACAAAATTTATTTCTCCATTTCCGAGAAATAGAAAAAATTAATAATTCTGAAGCATGGAAAGAAGCAATTTCTGTATTCTTAGACTTTTCTTTCACTTTGCCTTGCTTCCTTGTGATCCTTCCCTCACTTTGGCCAAGAAAAGCCAAGTAAATTTGTTGAAGCCCTAGGATTATAGGTTATAGGAGGTACTTACTTTTTAAAGAAATAAGCACATTATCTCTATTTTTTCTATTTCAAAAAAATGGAAATGAATTTCCTTCTGTGCTAAGATATTTTATTAGGCCACAGAAGTTAAGTTTTCCTTTTCCTAATGTTTAAAGGTTTAAGTTTGTCATTTAGTTTTTGATCTTGCCGTACTCATATTGGAAGACGCTAATGCTATCAAATTAATTGTCCATTTCTAGAATTCAATTTCCTGTCTAGAGTCAGGTCTTTGTTAAACAAAAATACTCTCAGTTTATAAGGACAGACCATTTGGAAACAAATTAGAATAATGTATTTTGGGAATTAAATAGAGCTATGGAAAACAGAAGTAGGATTTCTAAAGCTTTTATTGGTGGAATAAGACATTCATAGGAAATCCCCTTAAATAAAATATCTGTAATTTTGTTTTTATGATTGAGTAAAGAGCATTTTCTCTATGATTGGAAGGTTTCAGATACATGGGTTTTTTTAATACTACTATCTTCAGAGGAAAAGAATCTCTAAATTTTGTGCTTAAATTTTATATTTTATGGTTACTTTTCACATTTTGAAGTCACTGGTTTTATTCATTCAGGCAAAAACATTTGATAAGGGTAAGAACACAGGCTTATGGTTATCTTACTGATTAGTCCTCCTGTTCAGTGAAGGTGTAAAAAAAAAAAAGTTAATGGCGATGCCTGTGGCTCAAGGAGTAGGGTGCTGGCCCCATATGCCTAGGGTGGTGGGTTCAATCCCAGCCCTGGCCAAAAAAAAAAAAAATTCAGAATTGAAAAATCAGGCTACTAACCAATGAGGAGATAGTTGCTTTTTTGTTACTATTATTTATAACTTCATCTTACCCTTCTTTATTTCTCCTGATATTATATAAGTTAGTTGGAGATCAGCTTATTAATTTTACTTAGGTATACATTCAAGATGGGGTATAAAGGACAATTTCAGTGACTGAGTTGAATAAACAAAAATTTTTAAACCAGCACACTTCTTGAGACTCAAATTGAATCCTCAGTTTACTTCTTGACTTTCTGTGAATTTGAACAGGAAAAAAGTTTAAGAATGTGAAAAGAATACATTTTAAAGGAAGTTCACCCCATTGGTAAAACTTGAAAAACAAAAAGATGAAAGATTTAAAACTAAGTAGAAATATCTAATGTACCCAGAAATGCCATTTTATCAATAGGTTGTACAAGAAATGAGGTGAGAAAGTTCAGTTAAAACATGAGTCTTTGATATTTTGCATACAGCTGGAATGCCATTCTGATGTAATATAGTTGTAAAATGAATGTTTAAGGAGCAACCTCTGGATGTGAATCATAGCATGAAAGTAATAAGACTTGAGATGCAGTCTCATCATCTATTTTTAAGTTTCTCTAATAGATAATATTTGCTATTTTTGACCCCTTTTTAGGTCAGACATCCTGTTTTATTCATCATTGGTGAAAAGACTATTTGCGTGATAGAGTACAAACACAACTTAAAAATGATGAAATGTCCTTTTTTCTTCTTCAAAATGTATGGTGTTTATTTGGAAACTTACTGGCCTTTGTAATTTTTTTTTTTTAACCTTACCAAGAAACTAGGTTGTTGAAACATGTAATTGAATGAGCAAATTGGCTTTTCTGTTTCTTTTTTTTTTTAGGAGAGAGATTCTTGCTCTGTTGCAGTCTGGTGTGCAGTAGTGTCGTCATAGCTCACTGCAACTTCGTATTCCTGGGCTCAAGTGATCCTCCTGCCTTAGCCTCCCAAGCAGCTGAGACTACAGGCATAGGCCACGATGCCTGGCTAATTTATATTTTTGTAGAGATAAGGTCTTGGCTGTGTTGCTTAGCGTGGTCTCAAACTCCTGGCCTTAAATGATCCTCCTGCCTTGGCTGCCCAAATTGCTAGCATTACAGGTGTGAGCCACTCTGCTCTGCTGGCTTTTCTTTTTTTTTTTAATTTTGCTTTCAATTGTCTTCATTGGAAGTTTTTACAAAAACTTTCTCTTTTATTTATTTTTTAATTTTTTTTTTTTTATTGAGATAGAGTCTCACTTTGTGACCTTTGGTAGAGTGCTGTGGCATCATAGCTCCCAGCAACCTCCAACTCTTGGGCTTAAGTGATTCTCTTGCCTCAGCCTCCCAAGTAGCTGGGACTATAAGGGCCCACCACAACGCTGGCTTTTTTCGGTAGAGACCCAAAGCAGTATGTAATTAAGTTCTGGGGTCTCACTCTGGCTCAGGCTGGTCTTGAATCTCTGAGCTCAGGGCAATCCACCCACCTCGACCTCCTGAGTGTTATGATTACAGGCATAAGCCACCATGCCTGGCCTGGCTTTTCATTCTTTTTTTTTTTTTTTTTTTTGAGGCAGACCCTCAAGCTGTTGCCCTGGGTAGAGTGCTTTGGCATCACAGCTCACAGCAACCTCCAACTCCTGGGCTCAAGCGATTCTTTTTCTTCAGCCTCCCAAGTAGCTGGAACTATAGGCACCCGCAACAACGCCCGGACATTTTTTGGTTGTAGTTGGCATTGTTGTTTGGCGGGCTTAGGCTGGATTCAAACCTACCAGCTCTGGTATATGTGGCTGGCGCCTTAGCCACTTGAGCTACAGGTGCCAAGCCAGGCTTTTCATTCTTAGTACAGGATCTTTTGTTAGTAATGATACAAGTTTTGTTTTGAAATGTTGAAATACAGATTTTGTGTCTATGCATGTGCACATGTGCATGCATGTGTACATACGAAATATAGACTTAAGTTAGAATAAAATAGTATATTTTTCTTATTTCTTGATCAAAACTAAAGCTAGAAATTGGTACTTTTAAATTATTTTGTCTCACTGGTTAATATGAAATGGAAAAGAAGAAAATTATCAGTATCATTATGTTACATAGAAAAGTTATTTGGAAAAGACGGGTTTTTTTTTTTGAGACAGAGCTTCAAGCTGTCACCTGGATAGAGTGCTGTGACATCACAGCTCACAGCAACCTCCAATTCCTGGGCTCAAGCGAGTCTCCTGCCTCTGCCTCTCAAGTAGCTGGGACTGTAGGCACCCGCCACAACGCCCGGCCATTTTTTGTTTGCAGCCGTCATTGTTGTTTGGTGGGCCCGGACTGGATTCGAACCCGCCAGCTCAGGTGTACTTGGCTGGTGCCTTAGCTGCTTGAGCCACAGGCACTGATCCGAAAAGATGGTTTTGATCCTGTATATAAAGGTTATAAAAAAAGACCTTGTTTTGTATTTCTTGAATTCATATTTCTGTTGAAAGGCAAAAGACTGGCTCGGCGCCTGTAGCTCAACGGGTTAAGGCGCCAGCCACGTACACCTGAGCTGGCGGGTTTGAATCCAGCCCAGCCCGCCAAATAACAGTGACGGCTGCAACCAAAAAATGGCTGGGCGTTGTGGTGGGCGCCTGTAGTCCCAGCTACTTGGGAGGTGGAGGCAAGAGACTCGCTTGAGCCCATGAATTGGAGGTTGCTGTGAGCTGTGATGCTACAGCACTCTATCCAGGGTGACAGCTTGAGGCTCTGTCTCAAAAAAAAAAAAAAAAAGAAAGAAAGAAAGAAAAAGAAATTTGCTGCTCTCTTTCTACAGAAAAAGTAGAG